>JAHZNB010001323.1:0-10333 GCA_027744295.1 Callyntrura guangdongensis
TCGAAAACTGATAATTTTTTCATGCAGTAGTTTATTTTTAAACTGCCAATAACTGAGACGTAGAAAAAAAGACACGTCTTTCTATCTACATCTTGTACTCTCATCATGTAATGCATTGATGCTTTTGAAAGAATATCTATACACTCTATTATTCGATTAACCAATCGGAGCGGTTTTATGAAAGAAATAACAAGGCACAAAAATATTCTTGTCACAAGTGTAGTTTTCAGCAATTGAAATTTTATTTGACAGAGAAGCCTTATTTGAACTCACTTGCAAGTTCAAACAAAAACAATATTGATATAAGCATTCATGATATAATTCGGGAAACCATTCAAATATACATGATAATATATATTTAAGTTTTATGAGTGAATGATTGCATACAACAGCTGGAACAAAACATGGTTTAGCACATATTTTCTAGCAGCGAATCAAATCACAAAGTACCACTTTTAGACTAGTATCAATTAAAACAATTATGGTGAAAGGGACATTGTAATTAGGATAACAATAGTTTTTGTTTTACAAAAAAAGTACTTAAACATTGATTAGAACATAACAATATGAAAATACATTCAACATGGTTATAATGATAATCCCGCGAAAAATTTGTATTAAAGAAATGAAGTACCTATATCGCACAATGATGTATTAAATGTTCAAGAATTTAAATTGAAAGATAAAAACAAACCGTATCAATTGTAAGTGGTAGTTTTTCTACAATGTACGATGCTTACAGAATAAATCATTAAAAGTCTTTGGCAGATTTTTGGAAGTACTGGATAGGTATATAATATGACAATCTCTAAAAGTATGTAACGTACATTTTGAAGGTAGGCAAAATACAGAGGAATCAAAAAATAATATTCATTCATTGTAAATTGTAAGTACGTAAAAGCTGTTTGAAAATGATGGTAAATGAGGGTTGTAAAATTATTAATTATCAACAGGCCATATAGACCTGACAAAAAATTCAAAATCTTAATACTTTTCTGTATACTCTTGCATAGAATTTTTTCAAATTCCGTACCCCGTGTAAATATCTCTGCTAGTGGATACAATAATAAATATTTTTGTAGGATCATTTACATTTTTTCAGACTGTAAACCGATGAAGGACACCCATCAACAAGCTAATCGGATCATGTTGAATACTTTAAAATTTTATCATGATTTTTCCTTTTCGTAACAGGCATTTCATGGGATGGATTGGACCGTTTGGAACTTCGCCTCTACCGAAGTTTTTAAAATTCAAACTAAGTTTTTAATGATTTTAAAGAATGCTTAATTTATAATGGTTGCAGAGTAATATATAGACTCTCTGCTTCCTTTCAGTTTTCAGTTGCACATATTATTTGACTAAATAAAAATAAGTACTTATCGTGAATGATTTTTAAGTTACAGTTATTAGAATTAATTGCTTTTGAGATCATTACTAATTTCCCCCAGAAATCTATCTATCGATTCTCCTGAAAACAGGCTTTAGAATCTCCGATTAATAAATAATTGAAACGTTTTATTTTTAAGATCTCAATTTATTTGGCAGATGTTTATTCGTCGTTTATTACCAGTTAATATTAAAACTCTCCACATCTCCTTAAACAAACTACATGCAGCGCCACTTTCCAACTCTAGGATATCTTTATCTCAATCAGTCGGTTTCACTAGAATGATAATCCAATACAAGTTGGAATTTTGAACGCTATCAAAGAATTGCATCTCATTCGAAACAATACCTTTTTGTCCCCATAAATTGGGATCTTGAATCTTGAATATGCTTATCCACCGCTTTATTTTTCTTTCCCTTTTTTGAGGATTAACGCAATAAATGCCTTTACTCCCCTTCTTTTAACTAACTACCTGTACAAGGTTCTATCTGAGAGATGATAATAATCACTTTGGAATTTTTAGGTGTTTTGGACGATTTTTGAGTAGGAAAACCAATAATTGCAAGAATAAATTTTTGTGTCAGCAAAAGCAATGACTTTATAAGCGCGATACCGATACCCACTTATCAAGCTTATAAAGATCATTTACCATATTCGAAACCAAATTTCGAGAGCTGAATCTGAAAAAGGTAATAGTTTTATGCTTTTTTAAAAATCAATTCCTCCGATTTAACTTAAATGAAAACATGATAATCATAGTTTCATATCGTTTCGTGGTGGATGAATTACCGGAATCGATGTTTCTTGTTTAAGAACTACAGGTATGTATGTTGTAGGTCGTACTAAAATACATATTATCATAAGTACGAAATATAGTACAATTTTAGCCCTACTTACATCAGAAGAAAGAACTTTGGAATACTTTGAAATTGGAAATACAGAATACGCAATTATTTTAAATTATTAATTACATATTACTTACATTACTTACATACTTATAATACACTGTATCAGGATGTCACCCACCATCCAATAGATACATATACTCGGTGCAAATGTACCCAACCAAGGCGGTTGGGTCACTTAACTCTCATTTTAACCATCCTTTAATTTTGTTCTGATAGAAAATTTGATGACCGATGATAGTACCGAGTATATTAAGTTACTGTAATTTTAATTTAATGTTACTGTAATGATTAATTAAATACGAGTAGATTTATACCTTCAGGTAATTGCATATATAATTTGAATTTTGAAGTTAAATTTATTGAGTCAGATATAATCATAGATGATAGTAAATTTTTAAAATTTAAATTAGGTATTTAAATAATTCTTGTACTGCCAACATCAGTAGTAGTAGCGTGATATAGAAATACTAAACTACGTGTGTGCAGACAAATTACAGTTTTCGTTGGTTATGATCCTGCATCGGGTAATTTCATGGTGAAATTCCGAAACTAAATATACAGTACACTAAATTGAACGATGACATATTTATCTACGACTACGACACGAACCGACTATTGATAATTGTACCAAACCTTAAAGTGAGACATTTCCCTGACGTCACGCACCCAGTTATAACACAGTTATAGACGCTCTTTTAACTAAATAAAACCCAACATGAATAATTCGTTCGCTTATTTTTAAGTTCACGCTATATCTCTTTGAAACCGTCGGGGAATAGCGAGTAGATACTTACAATATTTCTATAATACAATCTTTGGACTGGATGAAAATATGACGAAAGGCCGACATGAATTTGGTTGATTTTTCCAGAAGATTTGACCAGCAGTTCTCCGGCGGTACTTTTTCCTTCTCCAGTACAGTTGATTTCTTGCAGCAAAAAGAGAAAATTGTTTCTCAAGAGGCGGTTGAGAGTATATGTATGCATACGTATATATTGTATCAATGGAATTTTTCAAGCTAATAGATAGCTTTGGTCGGATTTACATGTTACAAGTTACATATATAGAATATACGTAACATATAATACACTAACGGTTACATCTATATATTCTATCATTTAAACACCATTCACTCCAATTTTGGCATAGGTATATTAAAATAACATATCACATACTTTCCTTTGAACATACAAACAATGTGAAACGTTTTTCATAATGGTGATATATTGTAGGTTATGATTTCACCCAATGTATTAAAATTAAGATAGAGAACTTTCACCGGTTATCAGACGAAGAACTCTGACTTAGCTGACAGTCCATACTCGACCTCCTCGTTTTTGTACATTTCAATTGCCTGTGTGACATACAATATTATTGAGATTATTCTTTAAAAACTGCATGTAAATCAGCACAAACGATATAACTAACGCTCATCACGGCGGTATTTTTGCATACGTATTTAATTACAAAAACGTTGTATAGGAAAACTCATAACTAGTATGCGTTCTAATAAGGTATATCTTACTGGTGCTTTTATAAGAATAAAAATATTCAATGCGACAATTAAATCAACTTAAAACAATAAACGCATTTAAACCTACAACCAACAATAAATCAAGTTAAAAAGCATCCTTATTTAAATAAAGGATATTCTTACGGAAAAGCAATGCAGTAATCTAAAAATTAACCCTATACATTATGTTGATTTGAAGGATATGTTCAAAGAATGGTTCATAATAAACTTCATTGTAGATGAGTCTATGCAACCAGCATCATTATGGATCCTATATTTAATTAGATTATTATTTTAAATTAGACTAACTGCAGTTCTTCTATTTCATTCAAACTTTTGATAGCATGGAAGTTGTGTATTCACTCTTCTACAACGTGGCGTGTGATACTTCAGCATATTTGTGTTTTATGGTGAACATGCACTATTATTTGGTAGGACTGTGTTTGCATTAGTAGCAGCTTAGACGTGTACTGTTACTCTTATATTCATCAGAGGGTTTACCAATGAAATAATACTCTGTCATAAATTCATAATGATGTGGTTAATGTGGCTGAATATTATGTAAATATAGGCAAATCAAATGTACTATTTGATTTGAGTGCCCAAATAGTAAATAGCCCTATAAAATATCTTTATAATTCTACGAATAGTTCATACTTTCTTCGATATATTTTCGATGTATGTGAGAACCTGCTAGGAATAGCAACAATGGTAGGTACCTATGTTTCGCATTCCATTTCTAGTAAAATTACTTTTCTGTCTTAACAGAAAATTTATACAGATAGGTAGGTACGATACGATACGATAAAGTATTTGTAGTATCATATAATTTTGAAAATTATCATGTACTAATCTAAACATACAACACCTTAATGTGTTATCGACATTTTTCGCAGTAACAACAATGCACACAATTACCGACACCAACCTCAAACCTCAAGCAATTAAGTGATTCAATAACGTGGCAAAAGTGAATCCATTGTACACTATACATAAAAGGTACACAATCATGTCAATAGTAAACTCTTGACGTGCTTATCAATTAGTATATTACATATATTATGTATTATTAAGAGAAACGGAGAAATGTTTAACATACGGTAAAACGAAAAGGACAATCGCTTAGCAGTGGTTTGGACAAAAAATTGTCAAGTAATAAAATCCAACATCACAATAATGTAAACTATCCACACTTATTAAAAGAGATAGCAAAACGTCTAAAGAACGTGAGGTCTAATAGTATATTAAAATTGCCTTAGTATATTATGTCATATTGTAAGGTACACTAAAGAGAAATATAACTTGGTAAGTCGTATATAGCTAAAAGTCATTAATAACTATTTAAACTGCAATGTGTACAGATAACATTTTACAAAGTATACGCATTTTAAATATGAGTAGTATTGTAATATTGTATTGATATATAGTGCTGCCAAACATTTACGGTAAAACGACAATAATACACTGAGAAAGAGAGAGAAAAGAGATTGAGAGAGTATAGGTATTTAGATTACTTTTGTAGCTTTACTTGTTTACTGTTTAGGATAGTAGGGTACCGTACGTAACTGTACAAAAATTATGGATCGTTTGAATTGGCATTTTCGGCAAGGTTGATGGTAGCAAATGACTACAAAAAAGAAACAAAAACAACACATTTATATAGACAAATCAGTTGCATAATGAAATATGCATTGTCATTAAATTTTACACACACTGTTAGGTATTAAACCTTCAAATGTATTGAAGAAGAGGTTTATATTCATGACGAGTGAAAATGTGAGTGAGTATATAGACAGTTGTAGTTGTAATAGCACTGGTGACATGACATGACAGAAAAATGTGTTTTACAAAATATTATTAATATATCATACACAATAATATTCACGCTGATGTGTTTTAGTTAATTCAAACATGAAAAAGAACTAGTGAAATGGTAGTACACAGTAAATACAGAAACGGAAAATTATTTGTGTATGTAATTCGTGACACATGACAGAACAAAGAGGAATATAAGCTGACAACATTTTTAACAAAGAGTAGTTTACAAGGATATCAATAAAATGCTTCCCGGTTTCGCTTTGAAGTTTTACATATTCATTTTACAGCAGTTTCCGCTGTCGCTTCGTACCAGGAAAAAGCGCACCTTAGTGTAACTTTCATATACTCTATTTTATGCTGTGGTGCTTGAATTTGTAAAGCGGTAAAAGAGGAATTAGAGACAGATCTGGAACTGTAACGTTTGCTGTGATCATCAAACTACATTTACTATGTACTAGTTTAGCACATTACATTGCCAACATATACAAACTTTTACTTGGATAAAAGCCGGACGGATAATATAAGGGATTGTAAAGGAATTAATTACGGAAGGTCTAAAAAGCTTTCATAACAATACTGAAGATTCTGCTATTTGTCTAATGTGCAAGAGTGAATTAAATGTTGCATAGTCGTACTACTGGAATAAGAACTAAATTCAAGGAACATAATCCTTGACATTTAACGAAAAATTTCGGCATTATTGTACAGGACAAGAATGATGTGAAAAATCTTTTCATGTACAGTAATAAGAACTAAATTCAAGGAACATAATCCTTGACATTTAACGAAAAATTTCGGCATTATTGTACAGGACAAGAATGATGTGAAAAATCTTTTCATGTACAGCCGCACGCAACTCAGCAAAAAAAGCTGTCAACTGTACAGGTATATACATAGTACACTAGCTTTTAATAACAATAATCTACGAGAATAATTGGGACGACAGTACAAAATTATTTACAAGTCTATATATTTCAACCTACTGATACGCAAATTATAAGATGTCTTTACGGAAAACAACGGTTTATAGAATCTCTAATAATGAAAGAAAGTATTAAATGCAGGATTACTTACAGACTGAATGCAAACAATGAAGTTGTTTGAGAGAAGATACAAAACAGAGAAAACAAATTATTATTGGATCGTAAGCAGAAATGCTTCGCTGAATTGCCAGAACTCCCAGCTTTTGACAGTACACACAATCAAAAAAGGATGAACATCTTCTGTCTACTTATATTTAATGCCTATTATTATTTATGTGTCTCGGGATTAAAAATACAGGGTAGGGTTTATGATAGAAATGTGCACTAATCAAAAAAGAAAATTCTCCTTAATGTCATTTACATCGATGGACATATTGTTGATCTGCATTTTACCAGCCCATTGTCAAAAAAATGTTTGAAGATGTGCAAAAAGGTCGCTGATTCCACAACAAAAATTGAATTTGAAAAAAATCATAGCAGGATCATTTAAAAGACAACCATGACGTAAATTCATTCAGATCTGTAAATTTGACTTTTAGTACCTTTCGTGTTTAGCATCCAACTGTTTCATTTGATTCTGCTGAGAAACTTCCATCAGCTTCTTGAGGATCTCCTCTTGCGCTTGTAAATGACTTTTCATCAACTCCCATTCTTCCCTTCGGTGTTTCTCACTCATCTCAGTCCATTGTTTTGTTTGTTCAGCTACCAACTTTCGCACCAATGGATCATTGACCACATCGTTATTTCTGAAGAGAGAGAAAGAAAGAAAGGCAGCGGTTATTGGTTATTTTCTAATGCAACCTCAAGTACATTGTACCGTGATGGGGGTCTATTTGGTTAGCTTTGCTGTATCCATCCCTAAAGAGAATCTCACAATTCCCCAACAACGCTAGGAGATAAATTAAAATGTACAGTCATCTTGACATGTGGGTAGTTGAACAAGAGACAATTTCGAAAGCCTTCCTTAATCATTGATGAATGATATTTATGTATTATATGCATCGTGGTGGTCATTGAAAGAGAAGTTCACATAATAAATAAGATACCACATCAAGAGACATTATTCCTCGTGGAAGGTACTGATACTAGGTGTGCATAAACATATACCATGATTGATGATGTACTTATCTTTTAAAAATGCTAATATAAGGATTCATGGAAAGGTAAATGTGGATTTGGTGTTTTCCAGATATATACATAACATGATTTTAGCCTAACCTGTGAATCAGAAACCTAAGGAATAATATTTTCGTACTTATCACAACTTTTTCGGAGATGTTTAAAGGGTGGTCGGAAAATAGGGATACATTTTTAGATTTGAAATTTAACGTTACGAAACGAATCAGAAAAACCTTAAGATTTTTAGATTTTCCATATTTCAATGTACCGATATTCGTTTCTGTCAATGTTTCATTAAAGCACAATAATGTGAGGATATTTTGAGAAAAATTTCTTTAAAAGCGTTTTTCCCAACGTCGAAAAATTGTCGGAAAAGTGAAAACTTTCCACTCTTTCTATTTCAGAAGAGATTGCTTTTAGGAAACTGATAATCAGAAAACGGCCATTGTATCACATCAAAGAGGACTTTTAAGGCTACTACTACCAAGAAGTTCGTCAAAGTATTTTAAAGATCAGCAAAACCTGGGTGTCGAACAGTATACAAAACAAACCGTTGTAAGGGAGTTTGATGAAAAACATACATACTTTGAACTGAAATTTTTGGAGACCTTCTTGGAGGCTTTGGATGTTATATTCCACCGGCAGAAAGTTGCCTAATTTTCAGTCTATGACAAAAAATTGTTGATATCTTAACTATGTAAGTTCTTCACAGTATTAGACATTGATATTTTGATGATGAAAAAAGTATCCATATTTCCCGACCACCCTTTGTATCAGATGAATGTCGAAAGAAAGCATGATTGATCGTCCCCAAATCGAAAAACTTTGAAAAGTAGCTTGTAAAGTAGACAAAGTAAAGTAATAAACTGCGTATTACCACATGACACCATCAAATATTCTTTCCCAGAAAAATTACGTACAACCTCTTCATCACTCGAGAATTCGTAATATTAAATGTAGTATAAGTAGATATCATGAGCACGAAGTTTCTATACTTTTATTTTTGAATGGGTAATAGTGTTGCTCTATATCGTTTAGATCTCTGCTACAGCTCCCAAGGTGAAAGTAGATGAAACTGTGAAGGGAAATGCATCAATCGGTCTCAGCAACTTTGTTATAACTTTTCTATAGACCCTGGTTATTATTCCGCTCTATCGTGTAAAAAATGCCATATCAAGACGAATAACAAAGCGCTTTTGATTTTGATCCATCACCAACGTTATATATAAAAAAAATAACACCACCTTATAACTCTTCAACTTTTAAATAACGTTATAGTGCAATATATTATAAACGTGTTATAAAGTAATTTAACATCCCACTCCTCCCACTGAATCCCATCTGAATAGGCGTGAATAAAAACTGTATGTATTAAAGGAGGGTTGATTTATTCAGCTCATTCAAAAAGTCATCCCCAGAGGAACCCGAACTCAATTACCATTTCAACAAGAACTAGGCTTAGCAGAAGTACAGAACTTCTTCGTTTTGAAAACTTTTTCGAAGTACACTTCCGAACCAATTTGTTCTCGAAACTGGAAATTATAAACGTATTTAATGCCAGTAGGATCAAGCAAACAGAATAAAAACGTATTTTGTATCAACACAAGGATGATTTTTCCAAATTTTAGCCACCGTTGCTCCGTAAAAAACTATACAAATATTATACAAATTGTCATACAACTACATATGTGCAGAATAAAAACGTATTTTGTATCAACACAAGGATGATTTTTCCAAATTTTAGCCACCGTTGCTCCGTAAAAAACTATACAAATATTATACAAATTGTCATACAACTATATATGTGCGTGCCTTTCTGCTAATTTATACAAGTCTCAAAATCTTAATTCAACAAGGTATAACGTATCAGTTATAAGAAAATCATATTTATTTCAAACGTTGTTGAGGCCCCCTAGGGTCACAAATGACTCAACGAGCTACTAACTCGTGTCAAACTTGACTTGTTAAAGATTAACGTTTAAAAATGAACCCCATTTCACGAAAATTACAAGCTGACATTTTAGAAAACTTGCAAAAGAATATGTACCTGAATTGCTACCAACAACGTTTTGAAAAATTGGTCAAATTTGTAATTTTTGTTAAATGAGACCCTGGTTGTCATGGCAATACTTAAAAATCCTGCTGTAAGCAATACCAAAAACGTAGCTGAAAAGTAGAATATATAAGGATATAAATTTTTTGGACCCACACTGTTCCCGGGATATAACCGATCTGGCCAATTCTTTAAGTTACACAACTAGGAACCCTCTAACTGAGGATCCTTTGTGCTAAGTTTGGTCGAAATCGATCAAAGAGTGTAGACAGGAGAGCGTACACGGACTGACGTACAACGTACAGACAATACAACCAAATTCAATATTAGCTGACAATAAATTCAGTTACGTAACGATAAGCGAGTAACGTAAATGAGAAACTGCTGAAAGAACTGACCCCTCCCCACCCTCAGGGGGTTGACCCCAAACCCATATCTTCGAACTCATTAAGAGCTATTGACCATATCTATCGATTGGCGAAACAGAATTTTAAAATTAGTTTGCCTTCAAAAGTTGTCGTGTCAACAGACAGACAGGAAGACAATCCT
>JAHZNB010001324.1:0-24497 GCA_027744295.1 Callyntrura guangdongensis
TGCTCCTATATGTGACCAAGCTGACAACTGTGTTGTGTAAGGGAGCGTTTTTGAGAGAATGTGAGAAGGTTGACGGTTGACGACGACGATGATGATGATGGATGATAATAACAATCATAACATTAACGAACTTATTAGCAAAGTGATGTGAAGCTGAAGATTGTATTTTTATAACCTTGCTGGATGATAAGGAGGAAACACGTATAAATTATGACTTGATTTTGAGAGAGTGAGAGAGAGAGAGAGAGAGAGAAGTTCTTTACATGAGATATGTGACAAGAAGAGAGTTCAATGACGATCACGACGACTATGATGTGTTATGTGGAGTCATCACAGTAGTGACGGTAGTGCTGAGATAAAAAAAGAAGAAGACTGGACTGAAATGGTACAAGCGATAAATGAATAAACGTGTAAAAAATTTGAGTAAAAGCTGCTTGTTGAATGACGAGGCTTGACGATGATGGAGTTTCGTTCCTGGAACTGATTGCTCTCTCACTCTCTGTATAGTCTTATTTCGTGTCACTCATAACTCAGCTGGTTACTGCTGCTATTGCTGCGACTAAAAGTTTACGATTACGTCCGTTCGTCATCAATCAAGTTGTGTTTGTGAGAGATTACCAAAGTTGCAAATCTGCCTCTCGGCACATAATATAATACATCGTAATTATATATTGCGAAAATGGGTGCGAGTTATTTTTGGCGTTCCAGAGCTCTCTTTCTCTCTCGTCTCTAATAAGCAATTATTAATAGTAGTTTTTTTGCTGTTCTCACAAAATAAAAATTATGCAGTTGCTGGCCTTCACTGACAAGTTTCGTAACATTTCCTCGAAATATTTTACGTAGTGTAAGTGTAATTGATATTTAGATATTTAAAAGTCAACCAGCTTGCTCCCCACTCGCCAATGATATACCATTATCAATTATTGGTATCTTTGTATATTGATGTCTCCTTCGTCCGTGTACTTTTCCACGCCATTTCCTTGCATCTGATTGGATGAAAATGGCTTGGACGGAATGAAGAGAGAAGAAAAGCGCATAAATAAAAATAAAATTTATGAGAAGAATGAAAAGGCGCGCATGGCATGGCGAAATGGCAAGAGAACAAGGTTGTTCTACTGGGAATTCCGTGCGAAATTTGTTTAGTAAGAAACGGGGGAGAGAGAGGCATGTTATTATATAAACATGCACACACCACCACCAAAAACGTTTTATACACTTACTTTACTGTTCCTTTTCAAAGGCCTCTTTGATGATGAAGACGCGGTTGTTGACGACGACGGTTAAACTTGCATGAGATAATATGAGCCAAAAATCATAAAAAAGCGAAAGCAATTTGTAAAGAGATGTGTAGTAATAGTAGTACGTGTGTAGAGCGTTTACTCAAGTTTTTTTTACTACGACGTGTTTTTCTAAACAGCCAAGTTTCTACTGGTGCGCGGTGATCTGATCTGCTGAGAATGATGATGATAATGATGACGGCGAGAAGGTGGATTTCACGGCGACAACGTCAATACCAATACATAAATGTGTTTGTTTCCCTTGAGAGATATACAAAATTCGCATGGTGTGGTTTGGTTTGCATATTCTGGTTTTGGTTTTATTATTTTTATTATGGCAAGTAAAGTAGATTCACCAGGAAGATGAAAATGCTTTGAGAAAAAATCACCTATTTTCATATATTATGTACTACTACATGTTGGTTAACTATTTACGTTTTCGTTAAATGATTACAATTTTTTGGAGCAGGCGCCGCCGTTTGAAAATAATAGTAAAGAATGTACACAGAGTAGACGCATTCTGTATAGATTACAGTAGTTTTCACGCAAACGTTGCATAGGGAATTGGGATTTCTCGCAGTTAAGCAGGAGGAAGAGCAAGTTGGAAAGGAGACAAAAAGTTCTCTAGAGAGATCACAGCAGTAGGAAGAGAATATGACAACGACAAAGAGCGAAGATGAAGGCGAAGGTAAAAAAAGGGGAAGTTTTAAAGGTTCGTAATTGTTATGGTGGCGGGGTTGTGTGGTGTGTGTCGTGAGAAAAATAAGTAGTATATAGGCTACTGTCACTGTTGTTGCCATATTTAAGCTGTGTATGTGTGTAACAAACAGTAGTAGTGTCGAAAGAGCGTGGTATCATTATCGAGGAAAATCACGCTATAACATCATGTCAGCATCAATTCACATTTGTGTATAGAGGCACATCATAATAAGGTAATGTACATATTTGGCATATAGAAAGCCTGTTCCATAGATTAAAACAAGAAGCAATCCTCCTTAAGCACAGCTGCAGAATAGAATAATAATTTGTGAGAGTAGTGTAGGTAGACTTTAGTTTTGCAATGAAATAAAAAGTGCAGTTCTTTGCACATTTTCGTCGTAATACATTCCCAGCGTTCGTCTCTTCCACCTTGAAGAAGCCACCTATAAGGATTCATTTGCATAGATGCTGGTGGGCCGACCCGCATATGCAAGGAGGAAAAAATTAGTAGTAGTAGTGGTGGTAATAGAGAACAGGGCAAGTTGTGCGCGCTGTAGTAAATTTAGTTTATATCCAACAAAAGGATCATCATAATCGTCATTCTCGTCCCAAAACGACTTGTTTTGTGAATGTGCAGGTCGCAGGTGCTACTGGGGCTAAGATGATTATTATACGTTTTACTACTACTCTATCTCTCCCTCTCGCTCCTTTTGAGTTTTGTGTTAATACTGTACGCTCTGCCAAAAAAAATTAGCTAAAGTTGATAAGAAAGTATAAAAAAATGAGTTAAGCTTGGGTTCACACACACACTACACACACCAGAAAAAAGTACAAAAGTTTTAGACAACCCAGCCAAAATCTTTGCGATATTCTCCTTTTTGGCGCGGTGGCCAGGAAAAAAAACGTAATAAATGGGAAATTTGTACTTTTTGAAAATGCTTTGCTGCCACCATGTTTTTCTGCCCTGTTATTTCATAAACTAAAGTCTTAACGGTAAGACATGGAGACAGGGAGAATAAAACTCCATCTGATGATAATGATGAAGAAAAATGTGCACTTATTTAAAAGCAAAAATGATGCTATGCTTATGCTTTCCTTACATTTTTATCGTACAAAAGTAATACATTTGGTTGGGAACGCATAATTTAAATGTTCCATAAATGGGCATTTTGAAGTATTTTGAAAGTATTATTTAAAAAAATTCACGTCATTCATGTACTGTTGTGCGTTAAAATTTGTCAAATGTTGCCGCCAATTATTTTGTTTTTATGTATTCTAACGATCTAGATATCGTTAGGTGCCAGTTTCAATTTTGATCAATTAATTTTTATATTATAAGGTCGTATTTTGATAGAAAAGCATAATTTGAACCAAATAAACCATAATTTCTGTTTCCCTAATGATGATAACGAGTAAAAACGGTTCGTCAACTATATAGGTACACACATTTTGATATATTTGACCTGCTGCCTAATTCGGATTATATAACGTGCTCTGTCATCGTCATCATTAATTAGGACTCCCTCTCTCTGTCTGATCCAATCCGAATTGAACTGACTTGCAGTGAGCATCGAGTAAGAAGCCATCAACCATGAATATGCGTGCTCATGAATATACATAACATCTGTCTTTTATGTAATATATGATGACTGCTTATACGTATATGGATTATCTACCACTTTGTTTGGTTTCGTACTGCAGCCTACCACCGCCGTCGTTGTCACAAATAACATCCCAGGGTTACACGTTCAATTAAAACTGTCCCGTTTATGTATGGCTCCTGTCTCTCTTTCTGTCTCATCTTTTTTTCGCGAGAAAATAAATAAGCTGCTGTTGTGCTGTGTTCCGATTAGCACAATCAGATAAATTACTTTGTTTATCCTTTATCAAATGTGTATTAATCAGACTATACGTATTAAATTTAGGATTGGAATCGCTTTAGAGGTAGTAGCAGGACTACCATTACCATCATAATATTTTTTCCTGTTGCTCCCAATGTTGTGGTGGCGGACTGTATCTGTGGTTATGTTCGCAATCGTGCGAAGCTGTGGTGGTAACAGCAGCGACGAGTGGTGATGTACTTACTCAGCCAGTCATGTCAAGAGAATGACATCGCACACTTGACTCCTTTTTAATGTCTGTTAGTTTCCATTTTGATCGTGTTTTTGTGCGGGTGATCATCATCACCATCCTGATGAGAAGTGCATGTAGAATGGAAACACGCTGGGTTGGCAAAAGTTGAGCTTGAGCCACTTTTACTACTTTTGACCAATTCATTCCTCACTTTGAGCGCGCACCCCTACTCGCACGCAGACTTTCATAGAGTTCGCAGTTTTAATTCAAAGGCAGAAGTTCAGAGTCCGTAATGGTCATCATCATCATCATGATCAGTCAGACAAGATATTATGTAAATGAGCAAAATATATATATACCTCTTTAATTTGCTTACCTGTGCAATTTCACCCTGCTGCTATGCTGGTAGTCGATCTATCATCTTCAGCGTAAAGCAACAACGCTCCACACTGTGTTATGGGTCACAGCAGCGGTATAGTCAAAAATGAAATAAAGTTCAAAAAGTGATAATTACTTTTTTTATCACCGTCATTAACTTTTTGCCTGCTAGTTGGATGAAAGCTACGTCTTTGCAAGCTTTGACTTTGACTTTTCATTCCGCTTTTTTATGGGCAGTGGTGGTTGGTGGTGGTATGGAGGTAGCAAAGGGGATAACAGCAAATAGCATTGGCATGAAAATAGCATTTATAGGTATACGAGGTATTTATAATGCACATAAATTAAAATGGATTTACCTATTCGGTATATATTTTTTTCTACTTGTGTGCTCTGTTATATCGCGGTCATTCGTCAGAGAGACGGCGAACAAAAATATGTATTAAAAAACTGGCTGTAGGGTAGGCAGTCAGTCCATGGTAGATAACTACTCGTAATTATTTTAACGGTGGTACTAACTTTTGTCGTTTACCTGCACCAGTTGATTTTTTGCATAAGTATAACGTATGATTTTGAACAGTTGCCAGCAGGTTTGGTTGTGGGGATACGGGTGGGTATACGGAGCCATACTCGCAACAGACAAGTCAGAAGACAGAAGAATTATTTATATCAGAGTAGGTTTAAAATATGCAAAATAAACACATCAAAAATGGTACGCCTTTGCCAGTACTAGTTTTAAAATAATTGATGAATTAGCAATCAGTCAATGTACGCGGGGCAAGAGAGGGGCACGTTTCTGACACAACTCATTTTTTTCATTGAGATTGGCTTCCAAGCTGGGGCGTGTTTTGGAAGGGAAGTGATAGTCGTAGTATATAATATATATATTTTTGTCTGTTTTTAAATTCTAAACTGTTGTAATAATTATCTTGTCTTCATGATGATCCTCATCATCATCTTTGCTATCTGGGGGCACTCTCCACAGAGAGTGTCTACTGATGTCTAGCTTCTTTGCTCAAACTGGAACGTGATATTATTTTGTATTCCATTCCTTCCTCAAACCAAACATTTTTCGTTGATTTTTTCGCTATCTCTTTAAAAAATCCTCTCTCCCTCGGCTTCCTTCCTTATTCCCAGCCATTTATTTTTTTATTTATTTTTTTATTTCCGTCATTTATTTCCCCATTCCATTCCAACACGGCGCGCGGCTCTCTTGAAATAAGCCATTTATAAGATAAAAATTACATGGTAATGTGCCTATAGGCGCTCTAGTTCCAATTTTCTTTATTTCATGAGGACTCCTTCGCAGCCTACACACACGTGTGGAACATATACATACATTACACATATGTACATACAACCCGTATTTATTTCTTCAGCTACAGCGAGCCAAACCCCGAGAAAAGTGGTGGAATGGAGCTTTGCAAAATTATTTATGAATTCCGCCACTCCATTCATTCCATAATAATGGTATCCACTCACTCGCGCGCACACACAGATAGACAGACACATTTTCCTTGTTTTTTTGTGCTTTCATTCTCCTCTCTTTTTTCGTGTGGGCCTTCGTTCTCTCAGAGCATCACCCTCTCTCTTAAATTTTCTGTGTGATACTGGTGAACTGCCACCACCAACCGGGCTATCGCCATCTTCTTCCTGGTCGCCATTTATGTAAGCCCATATGTACCTACCTATCATCCATGTTCAATGTACTTACATTACGAGGCCATCCAAATTATAATGCCGGCTTTAAACAGCCAAAAAAACATCTTGCTTCCTTCATTTTTTTCTTGTTCTTCTCCACCTCCTCCTCTCATCGTCGTCACTCCTTTTGCCACATTCCCTGGAATTTTTCAGAAGGATGACCTCATTTTTTACGATCATTTTCATCATCATTCTCTCTCTCTGTTTCAAGAATTTCAAGAGAAGCAAAAAAAAATTGACGCAATTTGATATGCAAGACACAAACATACACATACATGTGCACATATTACTCTTATCATCGCATCTTCATCCCCCATTTTCTCCCTTTCCACTTTTCAGAAAGAAATGTGAAATGTGTGGTGGACATGCTTGAGCAAGTAAAATAATTTTTTATACTTAACTCCGTAAAAAATAAAACCTCCACAGAAAAAAAGTAGTTTGGTTTTTTCCTTAAATTTTCTTCTATTGCTTGTATTCAAAAATGACTTTTTTGATATGATACTATTATGCTATGATGACGGCCATATCGCTTCTAGTAAAGCAGGGTAGTGTGCTGAGATGACGAAAATGATAAAAAAAAGAGAGAAATATTTTAAAAAACGCACGGTCTGCTAGTATGCTGATGTGCAAACATCATCGTTCAACTTTTAATAAACTGCCGATTTCTTATTCCTTCCTTACTTTACTTTGAGCTTTACGAAATTATCTAAGTACGTTTTACACCACACAGCCAGAATATTTTTTTGGTTGGTTTTTACCGTCTCGTCGTCGTCATCTTCTTCGCTGTACTTGTTGAACTGGTACTTCGGTAGGGGAAAACAAAATAATACCGGGGTAGTTTTGTTGTGCTATTAGTTTAGTCGTTTTTTCTTCTTCTTTTTTTGCAGTGTAGTTAGTCGGTTTGGTATGCAAAGAATTATTGTACTAGAAACAGACGTCATCATGATCATCATCGTGTAGTCGTCATTACTGCATGAGACTACATAACTACATGACTTTAATGGAGTTGCGGTTATGGTACCCGTCGTCGTCTCGTTTTGTTTGCCTGTGTGCACAGGTCTCTCTTTCTCTCTGTGCATAAAATTTTTTTCACCGCATTCCTTTTTCCTATACACACACATTCACGTTCCTACCACATTGCATTGCTAGGAACTCTGTCTGTGAGTGTACTATACTGTTTGTTGTACTTCTTTCATCATCGTCGTCATCAAACAACAATTTCCATTTTATTACTGCCAAAAATTATTAGTCTACTGCCGACTCGACTTCTCTCTGCTACTGTGCTGCAGCTGTTCTGGTAAAATCATCAAATTCTTGACTATCTTAACTATATTCTCTTTTGTAGTCGGTGATAATGAATACCAAAATGGAGCTAAACTACCCCGTCGCCTGGATAAATGTACCTTACACACTCACGCTGCTTTTTTATTAACAATAAGTAACAGGTTCATTCATTCCTCGGTGAGTTTTCTTTATGGTCACATTTGAGCGGGGCAATTTACGATTCGTGTTTCTAGGCTGATTTCCATTTTTGCCCAAGACTCTCATCTCCATTTCACCACACGGCACATTTCCCTGTTGTTCTCTCGTAGTAGTGTACTTCCTTTTTAATCACATTTTTATAGTGGCTTATTATTATTATTATTATTATTATTATGGTGGATTGCCGTGTAGGCACGAAAATGATGGTATCATCCTTTTGATTACATCCTTTTAAGTAATCATAATATCCCTATTTATTACGTAAAAACTCGCGCACTAAAACACTGTAGGCACTTGTGGTTGCCAATATCACTTGTTTCTGTTTCCTGTTATGTCCACACTTATTACGACTCGAGTGAGAGAGGTAGAGAGACGAGAAGTAGTGGTGGTGGTGGCAAAGTCAATTAAACTCAATCCACTATTTTCCCTATTCCATCATTCTCCCTGTGTGACGGGGGTTTATACGCGCAAACTCCATCATACTTACCGACATTATAACTAATATAACTATTTATCATGATAGCCGTGTGCCTGTTTGCATTACGTCTTTCCTGGAATAAGAAAGAAATGACGCAAAGCCAGCTAAAAAGCGCAGAGAGAATATACGATATCATGAAAATATATCTCATGTATAAAAAACTAAAGCGATCATTGCATCGACTTTGCCAACAACATCAATTTTTTTTGTCTGCGAAACCATTTCAAGTCGAAAGAAAGAGGTTGAATAGGTATGAAAAAAATGCAGCAGCAAAAGGGGAATGTAAGCAACATATATTCCACCACTTCTCCTCTCCTTCTCTCAAGTAAATTCCATCTTTATTTGCGTTGCTAATCGTTTTCAGGAAAAAGCCAGTGTAATATTTTCTAATTTATTGCGGAAAAATTAGGAAAGTATACTGTGTGCGCCATGATATGTTGGCGATGATGATGTTGATGATGATTATAAATAATAGCACATACAGAGAGAAACGCCTAATATATTGTTGAGCACGACCATGTCGGGAGAGATAAAAACGTATACGGAGAGAAACAGAGAGTCAAACGATACTCGTTTGGATGCAGTGTCTGTACGATGATGGTGTAATATCATGCAACGTAACGATGGGAATGAGAATGCCGGACCAAACCCAAAACCCATATCGGACCACCAGACCACTAGCATCATAATAATCACTTAGACATTCTGCACTTGTGTGTGTGTTTTTTTTTGTGCCGTGCCGCCACATAATAATAATGTAACGGTAAAATAGCACTGACTCTCTTTCACCTGAGCTCAGAAAACGGCAGCAGGAGCACCAGCAGAGGCAAATAAAAATTGATCTCTATAAATTGAAAAGCTTGTTGCTTTTTTCTGACGTTTTTTTTTAAAAAAAGGCCAGACGTGCGCTGTTGACCAAAGGGAAAAACAAAAATATCTCTCTCTTGGTACATAACATTATTGTAATGCGGAGAGAGGAAGCATGAAAAAAGAGATGACAAGGTGCAGTATTTCTCAGCAAGGATGAATATATCACCGGGCAGTTGATAACAAGTACCCATTATGGACCTGTACAATGTACATGTTTTACAAACAATGTGAGTGCACACCGTATATTGCCATTACCGTTATTGTTATTATGGAGAAAAAGAAGTTATTGTTATTATGTGAGAAATAAAAAAGAGGAAGAAAAAACTACTTGTACTACAATAGTGTGGCAGTAGCTTGTTTTATGTTTTACTTGTGCACTTGATTGCCCATGACATGACATGCTTTATTTTTATTCTTACATTTTCTTCTTCTTTTTTCGCCTTGCCACCAAACAGAAAAAAGTAATCTCGTAATTTCCTCTATGAACAAAGCAGAAAGAGAAGATAGAAAGAACAAAAAAACACCTACAATCGACATACTTGTGTACGTATGTATACACAAGTGATTTTGTTTTCTATTATTGCTGCTATTTCTATTACGGTAAGGAACCAGGAGAGGAGAGGGAATAAAAATAAAATGCGGAATGGCATGATATAGAATAGTTTGAGAAGTGCTCTCTCTTTCTGCCTATAACCATTTTTTCCGGTAGTGTCGTTTTGTTTTGTATTTTTCTCTTCAATTGCATTTACACATTGTTTATGGGCTTTTATTAGGTAGTCTGGTTGTTTATAACTAGCCAAGATGTAGGAGAGAGAGAGAGAGAGAGAGAGAAGGGAACAAGTTGTGGAGTTTTTTGTTTCTTCCAAAAAAACAGAAGAAGCCAAACAAAAAATGGTAAATGGATCTTCTTTTGTGGTGTGTACTGGTTCGTTATAAATGCTGAGTTTTTTTTCCTTCTTCTGAGGTCCGCACAGAGTAAATAAGTAAACAAGATGTGAAGAAAAGAAAGAGAGTATAAAGTAGTATAAAGTAGGAAGGAAGATATTAGATATGTATTCTCTCTCTCCTTCTGTCTCGCGTTGGCTGGATGGGATATTTATGGCATGTACCATACCATTTATTACAGAGTGCGGTGGTGATGGTGGAGTGCAGTGTGTAATGTTGTGGTGGTGGGATGATGGTCGTATTTTTCAGTATATAAAAGTAACCTCTTCTTGTGATAACTGGAGAGAGAGCCAATCTTTTTTTTCTTTCGTTTCATGTACGGCTTTACTGGGACGACGACGGTGATGATGATGATCATAGTTGTAAAAAACCGAGTCAGTCTGTCGGTCGGTCGAACAAGATCGTTTCTTTAAAATCATTTTCTTTTTTGTGTTCTTCTTGATTCTTTTGCCTTTTTGAGCAGACCTTTTTTTATTCCTTTGCTTGTAAAAATGAAAAAAAAATGAAATGAGGACATCGACAGAGAGAAGTTTCATTATAAAACAAAGAAAAACATGAGCTTGGATGGAGTGTAAAATGCTAACAGCAAAAGTGTAGAGTTCTCAAAAAAGTAATGTATGCATATTACTCTTTGTGTGTAGTGTACTGTGTACATAAAATGTTTGCATGCTATATGAAGTCGTACTCTCTCAAAGTCTCATGCTCTCGAACCAGTCAAGCATTGCATTGGTTTTCCCTCAATTTCGTTCACGTTGTTCATCGTCAAAGAAAAAAAATGATCCGAACCGATATAACGAAGAAAAAGGAAGAACAAAACGAGTATGAAAGAGTGAGAGGGTAGCAAAGGAAAAAAAAGTGCCCTGGAGGCTGCTGCTGGAGACTTTGACTGGATTCTCTGGCGCTGTTATTACTATTTTGATGTACCTTACAACAGGCTCGGCCTATAGATTCTGACGATAAATAGTGAGAAACAGCGTTGGCGTTTGCTGGTTTATCCAAAGAAAAATGTGAGGAAAAGATGGTAGTAGAGGAACAAAAAAATAACGAACGAATGGAATGTTTTTTATTCAAAGAGTATAGCTATCTATCTATACATGTATTTAATATGCATGTTAGCGTGCAGTTTCTCATCTCGTTTTCATGTGAGAGAGTTGCTGTTCGTCCTTTTCCTCCTACTCCTCTTCTGTTGCTGGTCCGTTTTCCAGTCGTTTTTTTTTCGGGTAAGCAAGTAGTGGTGTGCATTACATATTTAACAAAGTGTCCGCATTGCTGTTCTTCCCTGCTGTCGTGCATAAGTTGCTGGTCCGTTTTCCAGTCTTTTTTTCGGGTAAGCAAGTAGTGGTGTGCATTACATATTTAACAAAGTGTCCGCATTGCTGTTCTTCCCTGCTGTCGTGCATTATACCGTCCGCCTTGGTTTCTCTATCAAATTGCTATGTTGAATAATAATGGTACATGTGTACTACGAGATCCTACTAACTTGTTTTCAGCTTGTTTTTTCTCGTTATTTTGTAAGAAAAGAAATAAATGAGAGAAATGAAGAGATGCTTTTTAAAGAAGGTACACGAGGAGGATGGGATTGATGGTGTTGCTAAACATGCAGGTTGTTAAAAAATATAGGCGGCTTTGGCTGTACTTGTCGGTTAATGCTCGCATGTTGCAGAGAAGGTTCATACCCAAAGATGAAAAAAGAGTTAATTTTTTCTGTGTGAAAGAAAAATTATGATTCTCTTCTCTCTCACTTGCACATGGAGTTGGTGTATAGAAGGAAGAGCAGACACGTTTAAGTTGAATGGTATGTTGATGGGAATGGTCCCTGGCATTCTTTCATTTTTCTACGACTGGATGATATGTGTTCGTGCAAATAGAAGAGGAAGGAGGGATGGAGAGAAAATAGCCAAACAGTTTAGTGATGTGTGGACTGGACAAGGATTCTTCAATTCTGGAGAAGACCATCAACAGCAGCAGGCATGACTAGGCAAATATCTCATTTCATTCCCGTTTTCACTTTATGCCAGAGCGGTTATCTACAAAAACGAGAGAGAAAAAAAATATGATGATACACATGGACATGATTTGAAGGAAAAACCAACAAGGTATGATGAGATCCATAGGGAATGGTACTTTTTCTTCGTAAGGTCGTCCTTGTCCAATAAGAGAGAAAGGAATAAAAAGCCAAGCTGTGGACAGACAGAGTGGGCCTTATATGTAGGTATATATGTTTCCAGAACAGAAGGCTCCAAAAAAGTTGCAGTTTATTACATTTTTTTTCTTGTGTGCATCATAGCTTTGTATTGTATCAGAACTGCATTGAATAGGCTTCTGCTGGAAACTGTATCGCTTTATCTCAACGAAAAAATGGAAAATTTTCTTGTATTGTATTCCACCTGGTTTATCTTTACTTTCTGCTCTGCATGCCTGCCAAGATTTGTGGTAACAGATGGTATTTCAGAAAGAAAGAGCGGCGGGAGGAGAAAGAGAATACTTTATTATTATCAGGGATTTTTCGGATTTTCAGAGGAAAAAAAACAGCAAAACTATGTTATGATGTGAATGTGTGTGTAGTTTAGGGAATATCTGTATTTATTATGAAAAACAGCCAAGGTATGAGGCATGGCGCTGGATTGTGTAATTTTTCTTATGAAAGTTCAAATACAATATACCGTTTTTACATACTTTTATGGAGATTATTATTATTATTACCAAGAAAAGGGGAACATGTGCCAGTAAAGGATGAGGGAAAAAACCCAGCGACCATAATAATAATAATATAATAAGAGCAGAGTCTTGTGGAGAGAAATTTTTCATCTTGACTTTTTTCTGTTACATACGTTACTCCAACGTCAAGCAATTTTTTTATTTTCCTCGAAATGAAAACACGTCCGTTCTGTTGTGCAGGGGAAAAAGTTAGCCTGTGTGTTTTCTCTGAAAAAATAAGGAGCCCACACCAGAACTGACTTTTTTTGCCTATTTTGTTTTATCCGGAAACTAACCAGGTATGAAGGAAGAAGTCTGATGATGAATGACTAATACATTGTATACACGAAACAGGCAGACAAGAGCCAGGAGAAAAAAAAGTTTTTCTCAGAGAAAATATATATATAAAAAAGTTTCTGTACAGTTTTTGTACTTTTTCCAAGTCATCTTCTTGAAACATTGCTCTTCATCTTCCTCCTCCCGTTGTTGCTTCTCTAGTTTGTTTTGGAGTATTTGTCTATGCAGATTACAAGTTTATGCTAACAATATTTTTTCCAAGTCATCTTCTTGAAACATTGCTCTTCATCTTCCTCCTCCCGTTGTTGCTTCTCTAGTTTGTTTTGGAGTATTTGTCTATGCAGATTACAAGTTTATGCTAACATGTCGTTTAGGGTGCTTTTGGGGTAGACGCACGACCATATCTTGGGCATCATCAGTACTAGGGTTCAATACGTCCGTTGGTGTCTGAACATTGATTTGGTATCAACATTCAGTTATGGTTTGATGAGCCGGAGGAATAAAATAAATTCCCGAACAAAGATACGAATGACGCCTACCTTCGGATTGACGTTTTGTGGTCTCTGCTCTCTGTGTACAAAATATTTTCCTCGTCAGCTTCTACTTCTACTACCGCCGCCTCCTCAGTTTAAACTTTTTGTTCGTCTTGGTGTTGTTTGCTCTGGGTTTTTTTTTCGTCTAAATTTGGCTGCGTGAATAATGAGCTTGCTGTTTTTCTTTGGATTTTTGTTTTGTCGTGGTGGTGGGGTACACGCGGAGGAAGGAAAAAAGAAGAAGAATGAAGAAGCTTATCTGGAGCTTGAAACCGGGGCTGTTATATGAATAGAAACAGAGCGGAAGGAAAAAAGGAAACACTGATTATATTTTATAATGCCTATAGTTTATGGCATGATATCCCCCGATATATATACAATCCCCCTTACTTTACTCCCCCCCGTCAGTTTTGTTCTTGCTCAATTTTTTCATCCTACTTTATTTCTTCTTGAGCAGCACAGTACACAAATATGGTTTCAACAGGAAAGACGTGTGTGCATGTATGTGTGCACCATTATTATCATAATATGAACCATTTTATAATGTTTGTTTGCATTTGTTATTGTTGTTTGTTGGCTTTGGCTTGAAATGTGGAATGTTGAAAAATGAAAGATTATTTTTTTCTCGCCACTCTGTGTGGCGTGGCGTTCCTGCTTTGGCGCTTCCAAAAAAAAC
Organism: Callyntrura guangdongensis; assembly: GCA_027744295.1. Taxonomy (NCBI): domain Eukaryota; kingdom Metazoa; phylum Arthropoda; class Collembola; order Entomobryomorpha; family Paronellidae; genus Callyntrura; species Callyntrura guangdongensis. The sequence continues at coordinate 14,104 of JAHZNB010001324.1, forward strand.
GGTTCGGTTGGTAGTATATTGTTTGCAGGCTAACGAGATAGAAAGAGTGACTGAGAAGCAAAACGCTCCATTATATTCCTTCTCCTTGCCTTTTCTCCTGTCTGTCTACTTACTCTCTTATCCATTGCTCAATTTCCATATGGTTGTTATTTTCCTCCCTCCTTCTGTCCGTGATATAATGGGAATACATCAGCATGTAAAGTGAGCTCATAATGCATAATGTAGCCACCGGTGGTGGTGGAGAAATTACTTTTATAAAAATTGGTCGGCGGCTCCTTTATACTTTTTTTGTTCTTCCTGTTCTACTGCTGCTGTTGATACGTTTATAACTACAGCAAAGCAAAAAAGTAAAATAATGAATTATAGAAACAGGAGAGTTGGAGAGGTTTATATTTTGTACCTGTCTAACAAAAGGTAAGAGTGACTCGGAACGAATCAGGAAAAGGTAATAGTAATAATAACTCAAGTGTATGTACTGTATACATTTTCTTCTGGGTATACAATCTTTCCTCTCACTCAGCATTCGGCATGTTTATACTTGTTCTCATCACTCATCATCATCGGCAAAGTTGTGTGGTTGTCTCGAAAATGGCTCTTTGTTGGTTTTTGGTTATACTAACATACATAATGTTCTGTTTAATAAGCCAGAGTTCTAAATTATGAGAGCTTTTAATGCTGTTGTTGACGACACGACCACATAGTCTCTTTTTGCGGTTGTTGCTTCTCTGCTACTATTTGCTGTTCTGGGATAATTGTGCAAGGTTTTCTGCTGCTTAATAATGCACTCACTGATGAGTAGGTAATTGAGGTAATTTTTAAATACGCCATATCATCGGCGTCGACAACCCCGTTGTCGGTGATGTCTGCACTTTGAAAAGAGAGCCCGGTGTGTGTGCTGGAGTGCTGAAGGAAAGGTGAAAAAGTTACACGACGACAGGGCCATTCTCATTTTCACCTCCATTTTCTTAGGAAATTTCCTTCAACACCACCAATAGCAAAAGCAGAAAATCACCCAAAAAGGTTGAGTGGTGAGCTAGAAAGAGACGAGGTGCTTCTGTTGAAAAGGTGATGATGAGAACGATGACGACAACGACCATCATGCTTTTGATGCCGGTGTCCGGTGTATATATGTGTGTGTCGACACAACAGAAAATCAAAAAGGACGAAATAATAATAATAAACACACTCAACGCCGCGATAACAGCCTACACTTACAAATAAACAGATTAAATTAAGAGAGATGAGGATGAAAGGTGAAAAAATACAGTGAACTCGGTAGGTAGATAGATTTGGTTGGCCAGATGGACTTTGAAGCTGTCTTGAAAATTTGTACGTGTCGAGCGAGCATGTCGGAAGAATTTAAAGGTTTTTCTGGTGATGTTGTTTTTTTGTTTATAGGGAGTTTTATGTGGGTTTATTGTTCAGTCAAACTCCTTTTTAGGTGCAAAGAAGCATGACTATATTAAATATCATAGTGCTTAGTAGTACTGGTCGAGTAGTAGTACTCTCGGCGCATGTGTTGCTCACAAGGTTCTTAAGAAAAAATCCATTAGGATAAGACAAAACACCTTTTCTTCCCTCTCTCGTTTCACCTTACAGCGCACCACACAAGGTAGATATCGCTATCATTTATCTCGCTCCCTCTTTTGCTGCCGCCTCTGCTGGTATATTGTTATTGTATTTTTATCCATTTTTATGATTAATACGGATTTACTGTAAATAAATATACCACTTGTATTTTTATCCTTATCTGGTATGAGGTATACATACAATACAATTCAAACCCAAAAAGTTGAGAGACTCCAGCGGCGTTTAGTAATCATGAAGCAAACAGAGAAGGGAGGGCAGTGAACTTTCTCAATTTTCTTTTCTTGTTGGCGCGGATAATATTATGCATCGCAAGTGGAATACTTAAGTTGGGGATAGAGATAAGTGTGAGGTGTGCGTTGTGGGGAGGGAAAGGAAAAGATCAGTAATAACAGTTGAAATTATTTCGTGGAAAAGTAGTTCTGGTTGGTAATATTAATGATGTGTTTGAAATGATATGACGTACGTGTCTAAGTGAAGAGTTGGGCCGCTGCTACTTCCTGCTGTGGATGAGACGGCGGTGGTGGTGATATGATTTGTGCGGAGGAAACGAAGATGGGACGATGGGAACCTAATAAATAGCGTTTAAAAAAGAAGGGAGAGAGAAAAAGAGTAATGTGGACGGATTCATTCTTTCATCAGTTAAACTAGACGATCAATAATTCAAAGATGATCCCTTTTCCCACTCTACTTCCCCTTTTTTCACGTATGGGTTAGCAGCACGGAAATTTGGTTGACGGGAGGGAGAGAAAGAAACTCGCAAAATACTGCAGCAGCTGCTGTTGTTTTTTTCCAGAACTAGTTATTTGTTTATAAGTAAGCGACCCCGATTTTAATACAAACATAGAACTGAACGAGAAAAAAACCCAGATTTTTGCACAAAATCCCCTTTACTAAAAGGTTAGGTGGAAAACGGGAGATGTAGAGCGAAAAAAACGTGATATTATTCAAAAAGCATAAAGCGTTATATTTTTGTATGCTTAGCTGGGATTGTCTCGTTGCTGTTGCTTCGTAGAAAGCGAAAAAAAATATTAAGGTGAGTGGATTGTTGTGCTCCACTGCTTCCGTGTTGCTTTTTTTATCCAGAACTTAGAATAGAGAGCGGGGGAAGGTGCTTTTACGTATTTCCCTGCCGTTTTAAGGCACTGTTCACTCCCCACACACTTCCGTCTTTGTGCCCATCTTTGGGGAATTCCGTTTTCATTTTTAAACTGTTTTTGAATGTCTCGTTTTTTAAAACGTGATTTATGAACAACCCTTTTGCTTGTTTATTCTTGCTTCTTGGGGGAAAGCAGTAGTCTCTCTGTCTCTCTGTCTCCACTTTTGTTGTGCCTTGACATATGAGACACGATATTATGGGCTGCCTCCATACACACATAAGTAAGTACTTTTTCATGTGAAATGAAAGCCGGGAGTAGAGGAAAAGGGACAAAAATGAAAGGGAGGAGGATATTTGTGTCATCAGCAGAAGTGTTCTTCACTAAAACCGGAAAAAACAGCAGACAACAGAGAGAGAGAGAGAGATAGTCTTCCATTTTTACTACTTCTACTACTAGTAGTGCTGCTACACGACGTCTCTAGGCTTTTTGCATGCTCTCATTTCAAGTGTTTTGTTTGTTATCTTTTTACAGAAAATAGAGAAGAGACAGTAAAAGTATCTTCTTTTTTTCTGATGTTAGCACTACCACTGCTACCATTACCGCTCTCTTTTGCTACTCCATTTTTACTATTTGTCGCAGTTGTTTTACTGTACTATCCAATTTACTGTTTTCGCAGTAAAAAAATTCGTGCAATACTTTTTTCTCTGGGTTTTGGTTGACGTTACTACCACCACTGCTACTATTACCACTGTGACTGAAATGTACGAGAAGAAAAATAGACAAGAGACAAGGATGCTTTTTCTCTTATAAACGAGGTTCAAATAACATTTCATCTTTTTCCATTTTTGTCTTTCCTTTCCCCACTCTTCTCTCTCTCTTTCTGTCTGAGTGGTAATACTAAAAAATATATACCAATACCTATTTGAGTTGTTCCTTTTACTGTTGTTACAACCATATAACACTTCTGTGTAGGAGTATAGAATGCCGTAAAGATCCATACAAGTCATCCCTATACTCTTTGCGTGTTATTAAATTTTATGGAGAGACAGACAGAATAAAAAACAGTGGATTGAAATTGTACTCTGCTGGATTTCTGTTTCTCTCTCGGCTGCTGCTGTTTTTGGTGTGTGTAGGTGGCAGAGGTGGAAAGAAAGACAAGTCACAATGATGTAGCAATGTAGTAGGAGGAGGTGAATTTTTATGCTCCAGCGGAACATATAAAAAGCTGGAAAGAGAACAAAAAAAAACTTTTTTGTTTCTCTCGCTCGTTTCCTTGTATTTCTCGCAGTGTTGAAACATGTATGTATACGTAGTTTTGTGCTACCTTCTCTCTCTCTCTCTCTGAGCTGTGTGTGTCTTTTTGCCGGGGTTTGCTTTTTTTCTTCGCAATGTCGTTGTCGTCGACGTTATTGTTGTGCTTGTTGGGGAGTTTAAGTTATTGAGTTGTTCACTCGTAATAGTACGTAGAAGCAAGGAAAATATAATATTCTTAAAAGTTTTGCTAGTGAGCAGGCTTCTATGGACCATTTGCAAATACAGGTTCCATCAAATATTTATAATATACTCTCTTTCGAGTGTAGGGGGAAGAATCAGGAGACAGGGAATACTCGAAGAGACTGGGAGAAAAGATTTCGAGAAGAGAAGCGAAGAACATGACTAAGTGGAGAGTGAAGATGGAGAGCTGATGATATGATGAGAGTGGCACATTGTGTTGTGAGCCATTTGTATAGAAGTACACACACGTCTTTTGTTATTTCTGTTGAAAATGGTGATGAGGCTGCAATTTAAAATGTTGCCAAATTGTGAGGCGTATCCAGTTGCAAAAAGATCCGGTTTCATTTCGCACGTCAACAAGCACACAGGCAAAAAATAGAAACTGACTGGTGCAATTTGCTAAGCTGTTGAAGATGATGATGCTGGTAATACTCTCTCTCTCTCTCTCGTCATTTGCTGTTGGGAGTAAGCTGGCGTATGAATTGTAGTGTAAAGCATTTTTTTGGTTTCAAGTTACACTCTCTTAAGAGTCATTGCCAGCCAAGCATATCATTATTATTACTACACACGGAGAAGCAGACACAATTGGGAACCAAAGGGAGTAAATGAATGGTGGTGGTACATAAAAGTCAGAAAAGAGTGATGTGATGCGGATACGGAGAAGAGAATGGAGATACGTTACATTTATGAATGGATAATAATAGGTAGCGAGAGAAGGAGAGAGAAGATATGTGATGATGATGATGATGGAAAAATGAAAACTGAAAACAATTTCGTTGTACGGTACTACTGTCAGATCAGTATATTTTTTTTGCTTCCCGAGAAGAGAATGACTGCTGTACAAATAGAAACAATTAAAGTAATACACATAGGGGGAGAGTGTATTGTAGCGAGAGAGCATGTGGGAGTTAATCTGATAAAAATCCATTCATCTGCCTCGTGAAACAGGGCATGAAACTGGCAACTAGCATGCTCACATAACAGAGTTGTCAGGTTTTTATGGGGGGTAGGGGAGGTTTAAAGAGAAAGAGGAGAGGAAAAAATTGGGAAGTACAGGGAGAACAAGATTGTATTATTATTTTTTCCTGGAAATATGATTACTTTCAGTTTTTTGTTTTAAACGCAAATCATAAGAAACTTTTTTATGGACTGCAGCAGGCTGTGGATACGATTTATTATATTTTTGATGGGGAATGTAGTAAAACATGCACTGCTATCGATTTTTATATAAAGTACAACGGAGAAAAATATATATGTGCAGGCCTTTTTATTATTTTGAAACTAATGACTTGTATCCGGCTTGTTCGTCTTTTTTTCCAAAGAAAATAAAATTCCTCGGAGAATGAGGAACAACGCTCAAGGAAGTACTTTGAACTTGGGTTTTTTTTCTCACTGCACACGGTAAATTGCCAAACCACCTGGTAATTGGAGAACCAAACATGTAGTATCTCGCTCGGTATATTGTTGTCGTTATTCACATAAAAGCCATAAGCCATTATTTGCATACGCAACGAAACACATTGGACACACAGTCATCCATATGCATTTTTCTTATCGTTGTCGTCATCGTTGCTGAGAGAAAGAGCCATTATTATAATAAAATAGAAGAGGACCGAGTTCGAGCACACACAGAGGAGCAGAAGCCAAAAATCACAGAAAGTCGACTAGGTACACTTGGGATTGGGAATTTGGTAGAGAGAAACGTTATTGTTATATATAGCACCCAACCACCAGCAGTAAAGGCACAATGGCGACTCGGTGAACTTTATGCAAAATGCAATAATCGTTTTTGGTCTTGGCTTGGCATTTTGATATTCTAATGCCAATGCGCCACGGTCGTAGAGACTGCTGCTGGTGACATTCACGATAAATTTTATTCTGAGCCACAGCTACCACCACCCATGGCAAGGCTGGATATAGTAGCGAGATGTAAGAAACCAATAATCCAATCGAATCCACTTCCTCTTCTTGTTCTCGACACTCGCGAAGGAAACAAAATGGTTATTGTTGTATTGTTCGTTGGAGCGCCACCGCCAACTTGATAAAATAATAATAATAATAGTATGGTCGTGTTGTTGTGTGGGGGAGAACTATGTTAGTCGTTTATATTTTTTTTATGCTGGGGCTCTTCCCAAGGATCAAGTGAATAGCCTGGTGAAAGGGAGGGAAAAAAGACAATAATAATATATGGCTTAAAAGGATTTATTTCCGTTATCCCTTGAAAATCCACCTCCATCACTATCCCATCAAACGTGATCGGATCTCTTGCGGAACTCTCTCATCTTGAACAACAAAATACTTCTCACTGTCTGTCTGTAATACAAAAAAGACATCACCGACACTGTATGGCGTGGTCTGTCACCCTGTGTGTACCGCTTTGTTGTCGTGCCTGTCTACTAGCTAGCCACCTTACAGCTAAAATGGTATCTCCTCCACACTCCACATTCCGTTGCACTATTGTATTGTGTTCTCTCTCTCTCTCCCTCCCTCTTTACGCACTCCATTGTCAGCGTCCTCAACAGGATCAACCACACCACACGGTCATTGCATCATTTTGTGGTGGCGATGATGATCATCATCATTTCACAATGGTCCTGATCCTGACTCTGTTTTTTTCTCTATTCTTCGAGCAAGGTCTGCTTCGTTTATCCTCACGCATTCTTGAGTATCACGGGAACGGTGGTGGTGGCATGGCGAGAATGACGGAATGATGATGACAAAAGTGATAAGAACCAGAAAACCAGAAGGATAGTAGAAATACTCACAATCAGTCACCATCATTATCATCATCATCATGCTGACAAAAAAAAATAAAAAATGTGGTTGAACATAATGTGATCTTGATCATCTTCCTTTGCATCTCTCTCTCTTCCCCCTCACCCTCTCTTAGTTTCTTTCGCAGCACAGCAACAAACAGCGCAGGTGATCACAATCCCAAACGCAATTGTAACTAAACAACAGCCTCACAGCAACTGAATAATAACAAGCGCAACAACAACAAAACTGGCGACGCGAGAAGACGCTCGTCAAGATAACACTCTCTAAAGAGAACTGTGCATATTATTTCTGTCCGTATGTGAGCGTGTGATATGTCCCTGTAAGGAAATCCGTGAACAGAAACCCAAGAGAAAAAAGAGACGACGACTACGATGATGCAAAGCAGGAGAAGCAGAAAACATCTTCTTCTCCTTCTTCGCCTTTTTCTCTCTGCCTTCACGGTGGATTATTATTATATGATTATTGAACATGATGGCTATAAAATACAATAATAGGTAGACATTAGACTGTACTCTGACGATAACGTACATACATGCTTATCTACCTATATATCTCTTTACGACGGCATATTATTATTATATTATTATTATTATCATCATCCCAGCTGAAGCCTGCCATTGCCTTAAAAGGCGGTGAATTTTTTATGTGATGTGATCCTGCTTCTGTTTTACTGCTCGTTCAAATTTTCTCTGCCTGTCTCTCTGCAAAAAAGTTTTCTTCTCTCAAGCTCAATTTTAACTCTTCTCCTCTCCAGGAAAAAGACGAACGAACACTGCCGAGGAGACAAATGCCTCTTTGCTTCACTGATCATTCTACTTCTTTTCTACTGTTCAGTGGAGAGTGAGGGAAGGGGAGAGAGAGACAAAAAATGTACGATATTCTCCTTAGAATATTCTATTCTTCTCTTTAGAGACCAAAACTGTTTTGAGCATTGTTATGCACATGTTGTGTGCTAAACATTTTATATTGAGAAGGAAATTTAGAGACCAAAACTGTTTTGAGCATTGTTATGCACATGTTGTGTGTTAAACATTTTATATTGAGAAGGAAGTTGAGAAGGAGAAGAATATAGAAACGAGTGGAAGATGCGAATAGCGAAAAAAAAATTCAAGGGGTTTACCAGTTCTCCATTAAATGCGTACATTTATTGTGCGTTTAAGCGCATAAGTGGATATAAATTTATAGGAAGAAAGAGGGATGTACTTAATATTCTTTCCATCTTTCCAAAGGAAATGTTTCATTCTTTCAGGGTGAGTAGGCACTAACCAAACAGGCTTAAAAAGGAGATTGTTAAAAAAAATCGCCGCTTGATAATAGAAAATTCCATCATTTTCACCACCACTACTACTATCGTCGTCGTCCTCCTCACGCCTAAATCGGCAATGTATTTTCACAATGAAACTTCCAATTTATTTTTACAGAAGCGGTAGTGGTTGGATTGGAGTAGGGGAAATGAAATCGCGAGGAGAGATGGAGAAGAGAGGAAGGTTTCAATTAAAGTCGCTCTAATAGAAGATGAAACACCTCATTCATTCGTTTGTTCAACGCTTTGGTTTGGTTTTGAAGGCATTTGCTGAAAGAAAATGCCATTATCACCCAAGCGTCAGGAGGAAAAGGATGAGAAGTTTAGAGTTAGTATTAAATAGGGCGAGTTTTTGACCAAAGAGAGAGGGAGATGGAGAGAATAAGGAGAAGAAAATCAGGCCTTCATTTTCTTCATTTCTTGTCACTCACCATCATGAGCATCATCATTATTACGACACGATCATCATCATCATCATCATCAAACTCAATTTTATTTTATGTAACCACGAAATAGGCGAAGACAGTGGCAGTAGAGGAAATGGAAGTATAGAAAGGAAAATATGCCCACCTAATCGCTTTTCCTTCTTCTCACAGTCATCTCTTCTCTCTCTCTCTCTCTTTTTCTCCTTTCGTCGTCTTTCATTAGCTCATCTGTCTGCTGACATTTTCCTGATGATAATGCCGACGACGATACCAGGGAAGAATGCTGTGCTGAGGAAGGTGGACAGGTTGGCGTGCTATCCATAAACCAAAGCAGCGCTCGTTCCTTTGGGATAGTCATTAGGATTAGTAGCAGTAGTGGTGGCAGTGGTAGTGGAGAAAACGAGCAAACCAAAAACCTCATTCACATTTTCGCTCACATTCCAGTCGTCGTTCAGGTTGAATTGTCACAGAATGACAAAATAAAATGAATTTCTCTCTAGTACAAAGGCGCTCTGTCTTGCGAAACAGAGAAGAGGGGGGAGGAAAGGGGGCGAAAATCCATCCATTTTCCGTATACAACAGGCAGGTTAGTTACCTTGTCGGAGTACGTTTCTTGCGGGGTTGTCGAAACAGCTTGTTATTTTGACTGTGTTGCTAATTTTTAGAGAAGAAAAGGTAGGAAATGACAGACAGACAGAAGAAGAGAGGGAAAGAGAAAAGGCATCTTCTTAGCAGTAGCAAAGTTATTTCATCATTTCATATTATTTTGCAATTGCTCTTTTCCGGAGTCGTTGACTTTGACTGAGCTTGGCGGCTTTAGAGAAACTACGCGGAGAAAACAGGAGGAATGTCTCATATTTTCTCCGTCTCATTTTCTCACTGAACTGGAAATGATGATGTTAGGTATATTGCTTGTAAAAAAGGGATGTGGAACAAGTGGCGCGGTGCTGGCAGGATAGTGGTACTACTGGTGGACACGACAAAAACACCAGACACATAAGGTAAAGGATAAATCAACATAGTGAAAACCTGACTGTCTGTCTGCCTTTGTGTGCTTCTTTGATGAGATACGTTGGCAGGAAATGAAGAAAAAAACAGAAAAAAGGAGAATGAGGTGACATGAAGGAGGTAGAGAGAAAAAAAGATGACAAAACTTGGAAACAAGTAGAACAGGGCGCGTTGCTCCTGCTGATACCCTGATAAGAGTAAGGATATTATGGGGAGAATTTAGGTTGTTACGAGCCATGTAGGTATGAAAGATATTATTTGACAAAGTTTTGTGTGCTGGTTTGGTTCCTTGGTGGCAGTGTATATAAGGTTGTGTGTAGTGATGTAAAAACTCTGGAGATAAAAGGGAAATGTTATTCTTGTCTCATTCATAATTCATGCGCATGCTACCTTATAATTTGTGATAGAACGCAGCAAACTTGGTAATAGAGGAAAATTTGCGAGTAGACATGTATGTGCCTGTGTCCTGTGTGTATAAACGTGTTCTGCTTTATTCTCGTCATTATGTCGTATTTCGTTTGGCATTGTTCAAAGAGTATTAGTCAAGCGGAGGATTATGTGATACACAATTGGAGGGTGAAAAAGACCCAGTCGGACCAGAGATGAAAGGAGGGAAGAGGAGAAAGGAAAAAATAACGAGGGAAAACTTTTTTTGGGGGGAGGGGGGGAGCTGTAGTTGTGAACAAGAAAAATGAAATT
>JAHZNB010001325.1:0-13576 GCA_027744295.1 Callyntrura guangdongensis
TGCAAGATTTATCGCTTTTTTCTAAAAGTCACACGTACAATTGATAGCGTTCGTATTCATGGGCTAGGGTATTCACTACAGTACCATTAAAACAATAAGAAAAACTGGAGGTTGGAGAAAAAATAAAAAGAAAGGAAAAAATAACATTGCCAATGTACGAGTTTGTTGGCGGTGGTCACCATTTTACACTTGCCAGTCGTTTGTCTTTGCTGACATACACACACCCAGTATAGCAGTTTCCCATACACCACCACCATTTTCACAGTCTGTACAGCAACTACTAAACTGTATGGGTGTAGGATACACCAACTTTTACTTGTTATTTTTTCTATACGGTTGACTGCTGCTGCCGGGTAATAAAATGTCTAAACGGATTTGTATTTATTGGTTTGCCCCAACTTTTCCTGCCTCCACACCTCCTTTCCTTTCTATTTCCCGAAAAAGAAGACATTAATTTATGTCTCTTTTCCTTATTGTTGTGTGCCCTTGGGTAAGTATTATTATTTTGGCAACCCTATTCGTAATGTACACTACTGTCCGCACGGCTCTTCTTTTATAAGAACAACAATAACAGAATTTTAATATTGCTCAGAGATTAAATCCAATGACTCTTGCATGGATTTACTATATAGTATACCACGTGTACTTTCAAAACGTTCTTCCAAGTTATGTGTGTGTATTTATATATACCGTATTTTGTTTGCACTTCACTTTTTCCCATCCTCTTCTGACCGAAACCGACCAAAAAAATCCGTGAAATACAATTACTCTTTCTAAAATCGTCATGTGTCAGATTAAGCAGAGAGTTAGTTCAACAGCTTTTACAAAACGGATTTTGTATTCAAAGTCAGCAGTATAATAAAGATGACATTCATTACTCGTGTATATACATTGTTTGCGTAGGAATTACACGTGTGTGTGTGTGTGTGTGTGTGTATGCGCGTTGCAAGTTTTCAACTTAAAATAAAACGCGGACTCACCACGCACACACCCTAACTTATTATTACACGCGTAAAATTATATTAGCTACATATGTTTTTGTTTTATTGACATTTTCTACATCATCATGAATCCCATCAGCCAGGGAAGAAATAACTCGATTTTATGTTGTAGATGGAATACATACACACGTTCTCATGTAAGTACGCTTGTAAGTTTAAGTATTCGGCAAATAATCAAAATTGAGATTAGTGTCAGATTAAGAGAAAATAATATATAGAGGCGAGGGTGGTAAAAAGGAAAAAAGTTATATAAACCTAAACATGAGAATGATGATGATGAAAAGATGGAGGGTGGTGGAAGAGAGAGCAACACGATAATAATGCAAATAATATTAAAAGAGCAAAATGTAACAGTAAAAGTAGCAGTAAAGGCAATGATGACGAGGATGATGATGATGGTGATGATTATGGTCGTCATATAATGACTTTTTATCTTCCATCAGGATCAGAGGCGAAACCCACAAAAACACGATGACAGCCTTTTCTCTCCAGTAATGTGTGCAATATACGGGAATTCAAGGGCAACGCGTGCATGCAGCTCACCACCATTGAACCACACAGCATCAACATCCTCATAAAGTAGGCATCATCCATGAATCAACAAGATGCATAATAATAAAAGGCAATCATATTTTTTCTCTCTTTTTAAATGATCCTCTCGGCTACAAGTATTAACGCGATCATTGCTTCAATATTGCACTACTGACATGCGTCTAGGGTTATAAGCTTAAAATGTGTTTCTTTTCCCCTTTCAGTTGGTCGGTCGTACAAGACAAAAGTGGAGAGAGAAAAAAAATAAACAAATTTAGCTTGATCTCGTACCTATATGAAAATTCTCTTGTGGCACTACTGTATATAATAACGTTAAAGATAGTAAGCAGGAAGAACAAGTGAACATCCCTTCTTTATTCTTTTCGACTAATGACAGTAGTGGCAGTTTGGGGTGAGTTTAATATTGTGTAGCGACAGTAATTTATTTTCACACCCTTTCTTGGTCTTCTACTCTGTAAGTTCAACAGATACATACCATGGAGGCAGGCTAGTTAGTATTTAGAAATCAACATTAAAATAATATAATGGTTGAATGAAATGAAGTGTCATATTATTAGTTTATTTTAAATACCTAGTCAATAAACGGCAAAAAAAAGAAGATTTTTTGGGGTTTCATAGGAAAAAATTTCACCGGGTTTCCTCCCTTTCGAGAATCTAACTACTAACTGGACTGGTACGCTTCTTATTTCCAGAAAGCAATTTCCGTTGTTTGTGAATTGCTTTCAATGTTCAGTTTTTTTTAAATATCGTTATTTTTGTCGCTTTAACCCAAATGGAAATTGGAATTTGAAGTGAAAACCGAAATAGCAACTCGACAACAAAATTAAATTGAAATTGCACGTTGATGTGTAATGAAAGATGCAAAATGGAAAGTGAAGTTAGGGAACCCCCGTGACTTTTGTGAAAAGCGGGAGCGGACACGGACACAAAACGAGAGAGAGACTTTTAATTTTCGTTTACTTACCGTTTGCGCGCAGTAAACCAACAAGAACGTAATTCAAGTCGCGAGAGAGCGAATACACTATAACAGTAGCAACTTCATTTACAGGGCTGCAGATTTGGGTACGACGATGATGATGATGATCGTCATTTATTGTTGGAATCAAATTTAAATCCACGCCAGTAGTGGATGACTTGACAAAAAACTTGTCCTGTACACACTGCATGTGTGCCTTCTCCACAAGCCGATTGAGTAAAAATAGAGCTAACAGGAATCTTGATGATGATGATGATGATAATGGATTTGTCTTCACCGAGACTCCTATTGTTATTTTACTATCTGTTTGCGATTGCTCCTACACACTCGCTCTACGGTTAAGAGAAATGGGAAAGTAGTAAGGCACGCAATGCATCTGCTTTTGATAGTCAGTTTCGAGGTGACGCCCATCCGTTCTGAATTTCCGACAGAGAAATAAAAAAGTATATAATGTAATGAAAGCTATCAGCAGGAGCAACAAAAAATATATATAAATGTGTGAGTCTCGTAATCTTGTTAAATAACGGCTTCCCACAAATTCACGGGCATTTACGCTATTCGGTGTACTTTTGATACAATTATTTTTTATAAGATGCAAGCTGTGTCAATCTTGTGAAAAAAAATTATACCAAATTTTTTTCTTTGAAAACTTTGTGACTTATTTTTTTAATAAAAAATATAATTTTTGTATTATTTCTCAAACTCACAGCTACCTGTAAAAAATAAAGTAATGCTGTACACCATCGATGAAAATAACACCGAATTACGAGATTTGAATATAAGCTGCATAATCACCCCCGTCAAGCTTTATCATTATCATCACTGTATCACACATTGTGTGTGAAAGTTATAGGTGGCAAAAGATTGATGGACCTGAAAAAAATGTGTGAAAATGAGCGGGGAATTGTCAGCTTATTCATTGTGATGTCACCAATGGGTTAAAAAGTTATGTAAGAGAGTACCTAGTACCTATCTACCCTCCTTCGAAAAAACAGCAGTAGCAAAACAACATAATGTAATAATAATAATAATAATAATGATAATGATAATAATGATAATAATGATAATAATTCTAATCATGATTCGTGGGATTCGTAAAATTACGGTCATCAATGGCACATTTGCATACAAACAGCCGCTCTTCTACAAAACCATCAAAAGTCAAAGCAGCTATAGCTATCTGACAGAGGGATAGGGGGAAAAATCTGTAAAATATACAGGGTAATCCCAACGATGATGATCTCATTTGCTCCCGGAATTCTCGCCCAACACGAAAAACTCGCATGCATAAATAAAAACAGGCTTATGCATTATTACTAGTAGTTAGAATAATTTAATAAAAATAATAGTACATAAATAACCGATGCATGCATTTATACCCCGTCTTTAGTGTGAATCGAGAAATCCCTTGAAAATAAAACAAAAAATGACTTTTGGCAAGCCAGAGAGCCCCAATGTATTTTTCCCAATCCTTGGGGCGTTGCGAGAAGATGCAGAACAGTAGCCCAGCAGTACCAGTAGCCATTCGAATATCTTACTCTGGTACTTGCCCGTTTAACACAAACTTTATCAACGCATATCACCATCATCATCATCAATGTTTAATGCAACCACGATCATCATCATCATCAACAACAGCAGCATCGTCATTTTTATCGAGTACACACTATTTTATTCTACTCTGATGATTGTTCGTAAAATGCTGATCTATACTGCTACTCCTCATGTTTGATATGACGAGGCTTTTCATTAAAGGAAAATATTTTTTCAGTCAGCAGGACAAAGTAATACAAACACGACGAAAGGAATGATGGTGTGTTGTAGTAGTGGATGGACGGAGGACAAACTGAATTTTTAATGATGTTCTTGACACCTGGGTGTTGAAAGTTGTTAAATCTTCTTCACAATCACACTATGATCATCGTCATCGTCGACAAGAAAATATTTTTACGCAGTAGAGAATTGAGCATAGTGAGTCTGTAGGTGCAAACATAACACTTTTTCATAATACACGAGTGGAGAGTCAATTCAGAAAATAGAAGAAGCAGCAGCAAGACAACATTAAAAAGATACTTTTTTCACTTTTGTTTGTTTGACTTGACGGCTTTTTCCCTTCCTGCAAAGCAAAACTTTCAGAAGAAAAAAAAACACGTTTTTATTGTCTTTCTATTTCAATTCAGGAAATATCTCTGCATTTCGTAGGATGATGGTGAATGATGATGGTTATGAATGTGATGAGCATTTTATTAAAAAACGCTTCTTTACTACTTCCGTACACAATCACCACATGCTTTAAATAAAAAGACTTAAATGCCTAACGGCTTTATTCTGTAGAAAGATAGGTGGAGAAAATGTAAAAATGTGTGTATGCATTTCACTTTATATCCTTTTATTTTCTTCCGCTAAAGTGTTCCCTTTCCTTTTATTACGGCCCACGTTCACGGCGCTGTTTCTCTAGGAAAAGTTACAAGGAAGACACTCACGCAGGTAGGTATATATATTCATCCAAAAACACAAGTGGCTGTACAAGTTGCAATAAACATGATGATAATCAAATAATCGTCATCATCATCATTCTCCTCTCGCATATCGCACCACACACCGTTTTTATATACCACCACCAGGATTCTTGTTTCTCTCTCTCTCTCGCGGCAGCAAGAACACAGCAGCAACCTCAGCAACACTCTTGACTCTGCTCATCTTGTTTGATTTAGCTTTATAAATTTGATTTCATTACCCTTAATCATTCTCATCATCCAGTAAATAAATGCAATTTGTGCAAGTTTCCTGCTCCTTTCCCCGGCGTGTCTGCTTATATACACCACGCGGGCATATAACTGCTGCCGTTGCAAATAAACGTGTAAAAAGTAGATGATTTTGGGTATAGAACGCCACACACTCTCTCTGCCACACTGCTACTTCTTGTTTTTATTTGATTTGGTTAGAGGTAAGTAGTGTATAAAACAGGCTGCCCAAGAGATTTGTTGTTGGTTGTTCTTGTGTGAGTGAAATTCAGTAGCAACAAGAGAAAGGGAGAGAGAGAGATGTATACACATAACACCCACCTCACCGGTGGTGGTACTACCAAGTAACACACCACCCGTGAGTCTTTCTTACATGCTTTTCTTTTCTCACCACTACTCCTCAGCATAATAAAAATAATATTATTAATAACCACAATAACGCTCCTGTTTATTAGCTTATAAGAATGTTTCATAAGAAAAATACATTCTCTAAAATGTAAAAAAAAACACTCGTCAAAAGGGAACCCACCGAAAACAGCAAAGACCCTTAGTCATATACAGAAGCAAGTTTGAGTAGGATCATATTGTCGTCATCATCGTCATCCTCCAAATAAAAAAGAGAGATGCCCGGGTGTGCGGTAGACGATGAATGATGTGTCTTCACTTTTTTAGTAGACAGCAACAGCAGCAACCGCCGCCTGTTGTTGTGTTATTTGCTGCTGCCTGCCATATACAGCTCGTTTTTTACAAGGTAGGTAATATACAGACACTTTTCTATACCCGGGCTGCCTGCCTGGTGCGCACGGCATAAATATGGCACAAGAGTGTTCTCTCTCTATATATACATGTGTGTTTTATGTGTGTAAGTCAAGAGAGAGAGAGAGAGAAGCCCATTTATGCTCTGTAAATCTAAATCTAACACAAACTAATCTCATTCATTAGGTCCAATTGCGAACGGCATTAGCCAAAATTGAGATGTGTAAGTCAAGAGAGAGAGAGAGAAGCCCATTTATGCTCTGTAAATCTAAATCTAACACAAACTAATCTCATTCATTAGGTCCAATTGCGAACGGCATTAGCCAAAATTGAGCGTAATGAATTGGACTTTCAACCCATAAAGGTTTCCTGATTGCCCAGATGAATAGATATCTAGCCTGGGACTCTCAGCTTCTCTTTTCAGATCTCTCACGCCTTTTTTCACTACTTGCGCCTCTTCTCGCGTTTGGTGGAATATAAAAAATGGAGAGAGAAATACACACACAAATTCAGTCTCCTTCTCTCCCTCATCATCTTGCTCTGTTCGTTATTCATGGGTATTTTCACGTAGGTACATAAACAAAATACAACAACAAAACAGAGAAACGTTTGGCGGTGGTGGTGATGGTGGAAGAAGTGAGAAGGTGTGAATATAATTTTGATGCAGGCTTTTGACTGTGTAACCATCCATCAACTGCCATCATCATGATCATCGCTTTTAGAGTCGCTCGCATTCGCTACCAAGTTGTATCTGTGTAAACGGCAGAGAAAAACACGTACGTCTTTCCATTGTTACCTACTTAATGTTACAATTTTCCACCTGGAGCATGTTCCAGGGGGTTCCACCTCGTTTCTTACTACATTATCCGTTTGCATATTCTTACCATTTTGTTGGATGGTGTATACGTATACCTACTAATATGCACACGAGTTTTCCCTTTTGAGAAGAAAACTTTCTACACGAGATTCTCTCGGTATAACTTGTTTCTCCGTTTCTCCTTCAACTTGCTCCGCTTTTCGTTTGTTTGTGTGCTACTCTGAGAAAGGAAACATGCATATAAGCACGCACAATATATAATGCATAAACAGCAATACACAAAAATAAAAGCCCAGTTAAATACAAAAGCCACGATGATGAGAATTTGCTGGGATGAGAGAGAGAGAGAAGGGGAAAACGAGGATTTTCCTTGGAAAATGTTCTGTGCATTCTGTCTTGACTTGCTTGCTTGTCTAATGGTGGTGTTTCTCTCGGCGTTTTTAATAGAGAAGCGCATACCCAGCTTTTTCTCTCTGCTTTGCGAGAAGCTCGCTTGTTCTCTTGCTGTTACTTCTCTTCTCTTTTTTTGCCTCGACTCTCCCATTTACTTTTGTTCCCTGTGTGCTGCTGCTGCCGTGTGTGCCTGTGTGTATCTGAGAGAGAGAGAGAGCGAGTGTGTGAGAGAGGATGAGATGATATTGCGCAAAATTGATTCGTTGGCTAATGCAGAGGGAGAAGCAGGCCGCCCACCCAACAAACACAACTGATATGGTCATAGGCTGATCCTTCCACACGCCTCCTGTGCCTCCGACCACTTTTCTCAAATGACATCCCAATCTCGTAAAAATCTCTTTTCAAATCATCACCACTACCAGCAAAACAAAAAATACAGCTACCATACTATTATAACAGCTTGGTTAGGTAGTTTTGTAGAGCAGCAGCAGCTACATATTCTGCTGGTACATCATATAAGACATTTATATACACACAATAGCATCCTTGTCGCCAGTAAACGAGCATTTTCAACCATATTAAAGGTATCCGCTGGGTATCCCTCTATCTCTCTGTGAACATTACATTGTTTCTTTCTTACTTAATATTATCATCATTATTTTTATATTTATTACTATTACTATGCGGCTTTTATCCTCACACATATTCATATTGTCTTTTTTCTACGCTGTACCTTTTATACAAGTAGAGAAGCTTTCCTAGGAAAATGGTAAGGCACATACGGTGTAAAAAAATACATGCATGCACAAGCACACTTGCTCTTCTATTATTGCCTTTTGTTGGAAATGGTGGCGGTGATGCTGGTGACAGTGGCGATGGCGATAGAACAGGGAAAACCACTTCTCCCTTGTATTTCTCTGTATGTAGCGAGTGGTGTGGGAAGAGAGAAGAAAAAAAATGAAAATGAAATGATAAAGAGAAGAGGAGGATGATCGCAGTGCAGTGGAGAGAAATCAAGTGAACAGCCATCACATCTAATCAAATGGAATGATCAAGCTCAACTCAAACTGATCATTTATTAGTTGACTTGTCTCTAGATATTGCGCTCGCTCTCTGCCTCTCTCTCTCTCCCTTCTTCCGTTTTTTATCTCTTCCCGTGGCTGTACAGCAAAAAAGGAAGGTAGCTCCGGGAGAATATTGCTTTCACTGGAGTTTTCTAGTGGATGATCTCTGCCTCTCTCTCTCTCCCTTCTTCCGTTTTTTATCTCTTCCCGTGGCTGTACAGCAAAAAAGGAAGGTAGCTCCGGGAGAATATTGCTTTCACTGGAGTTTTCTTGTGGACGTGTGTCTGGTGTGTGGTGGGAAACGCTTGGGTCACCATTATATATCTACCGCTTTCTCGCACAGTTTGGAAGAGAAGAGAGTTTGAAATTCGCCAAGCTGGTAGTGGTGCTGGTCTGGTGGTGAACAAAGAGAAGAGACGTATTACTTATATACCTCCACGGAGAAAAAAAATGTGAGTAAGGGTTTGGAGGTGGACGTGGTATCAGTGAGGATGATGGTGGTAATGATGAGAATAAGGTACACACATACACCAAATTGTTCACAGACCACACGGTAGGATGANAAAAATGTGAGTAAGGGTTTGGAGGTGGACGTGGTATCAGTGAGGATGATGGTGGTAATGATGAGAATAAGGTACACACATACACCAAATTGTTCACAGACCACACGGTAGGATGATGTTGTAGACTTGGCCGACTGTATTATGCTGGGTAGTAGAAACCGCAATTAAATTAAGTTTTGCTAAGTCTATTAATTTTGAAGAGAAACGGAGGAGGCAGGAGGATATACGGAGGTGGCTGGTGTGGCTGTCGTGTTGTGCGCGCCGGTGCTGGAAAAGCATCACAGTGGAGTTTTGTATTGTATTTCTTCCGGAGGAGCCAAAGAGAGAGAGTTGTTGGTGGTGGTGGGATACTACTAGAAGGAGCAGTGATGATGACGGTGGTGGTGGTCGCTGTGTCGGTGGAGTAAAAGCAGGAGTAACACAGCAGCACACACACATACACATACATACAGTCTCTGAAGCAGAGTTATTATATCCCAATTTATCTCATTCATTTTCTTTAATGGTAAAATAATTGGAGTAAATCAACGAGGCAAATTGGGAGAAATAAGGGAGCAAAGTACAGATAGATAAACACAAAGCCGTGTGGTGTGACTCTATACCGTATTCTCTGTATACAAACTGAACCGAGAACGTTTTTTTACCACCCTGTAAATTTATTATCAACTGGTGGCTTTTTCCGAACAAGAAATAATAATAATTTAACAAATTATAATTTTATTTTGTGTGTCTTTTGTTATAAAAAAAAAGTTGCGAGTGTGGTATGGATTATTGGTAATTACAATGGATCCATTTGATTCAGTGACAAGTGCAGTTGTTTGACTGTTGAGCTAATTTCTTCTGGAAAGTTATAATAAAGTTGCTTTGTATTTCTAAATGGATAGTACCTCACCCAACAAACTAAGCGGACAAATTGAACAGTGTAGAGATGTATTTCTAAATGGATAGTACCTCACCCAACAAACTAAGCGGACAATTTGAACAGTGTAGAGTAATCCAATTAGTAGTTATTTACAAATAATAAAATTAACTCGAGCCCGACTCAAAATCCGGGGCAAGCTGGAACTCCTCGCAATGCTGAATAATATCGGAGCTGGCGGAGGTGGAGCAGGGGCCCCAGGTGAGCAGCATCATAGAAGCTATCACCACCCTGGTAAAAAAAATCTTTTTCTCTTTCTCTTCATCTTTTTTTCTCTCTGTCAGCTTTTTGCTAAAACCGCATATATATGATAAGCCACACTGATAACTCACCCTACTCAGCTAATTGTTATTTTCCATTTTACCCTGTCTCTTGTCACTACAGAGAGTAACAACTCGTTACACTACTCACTTTACTTGATTTAATTTGTTCCCTGGGTCTATTGTAAATTAATTTGCAAAATGTTTTCGCATTTTCACTCACTTCAATCTTTTCACTCACGTCTGAATCACTGCAAAATATTTTCACGAGAGCTCTCTAGAAATGTACCAATTTTCAAGACAAAAGTCAAATTAATTTGTTTTATTAAGAAGCAACCAGCAAACAATCAACTTTTACACCAACAGCCACTCTGTTATTGTAGGTGTATATTATCATCAGGCCTTATAGGTGTTCACACTTTTGGTTCCAAAGCATACTTACGTACATAACACAGAGAGAGAGAGAGAGATACTTTGAGAAAAGAGCTTCAGGGAAAGTGATATGATGATACCCAGGGTATCTTTCTCCGTGTATGTGCTTGTGTGTAAGCTCATGAGGGAATTGGAGCTAAGTTAATAAATTAGATTTGATTGAAGCTAACAACAACAAGTAAACAAGCCTTTCATTCTTCCTATTTCAACACATGCTGCTATGCTATGAGCACCTATGTATCTTCCTTTCTCCACACAAGGAATTCTAGACTAGTGGTGCATCTCTACTCCGGCAACAACTTCAAATACACTTGGAAAATTCAACTTGAGACTGGAGAGATGCGTATATATTTTATTTTCCTTGTAAAAATTATTTTGCCTCTTTTCCGAGGAGCACTACCTGCATTTCTCGTCATTGCGCATCGTTTTCATTAAAAGTTTTTTTTCGTCATTTTATCACATCATTCGTTGCATCTCTTTATTCCCTACAACTCGAGGTAAAGAGGTATAGCGTCCCATTAAAGGAAAATTGCGTAAAGAGTAGTAGTAGTGGCAGTGCTATAAGATGAGATTTTAGAGAGGTAGTAATAAAAAATGAAAGCTAGAGTGGAAGGGAATGAATTACTTTGCAAACTACCTCAGTAATCCTTCTCTCCGCTTTGTGTCATCATCATAATAAAATATAAAGTAAGAAGTGTACTGCTTTTGCTACTGCTACGAGCAAATCATAAGGTCGTCAATGAGGCTGGAACGATGATGATAAAGATATCCACCCAATTTGGGAAAATTGCTCGCTGAGCTTATTACGGGGATGCGTGAAAGTATGTAAAAAAGGAGTGCATAAAAACAATGAGCGAGAAGAAGGGTAGGAGGGAAAAAAGTAGAAAACATTGCAAAGAGAAAAGTATATGGGCCTAAAAAACAGTCAGATAAATACACACACAGATAGAGGAGAAGTGCGTGGTGGTGGATGACGATGATGACGACAACTACTCCGGAAAGTCATCCGAACAGCGTTATTGTCTTCTCCGTGTGTGTGCATGTGTGTAAAAATAAATGAGATAAAATTCCATTTATTAGAGAGAATCCCTTTCTGCTCGTTAAGGGGAAGACCACACTCAAAGTCCCATTTTGTGATGCGGGACTGCCGTTTTGGTGGTGTGGGTGACAACGACGGGCAGTAGAAGTATTTATGTAGGTTGTTGTCGTCGTCGTCGCCGCCGCCGTGGTGGTGGTGGGAATGAGGCAATGTTGAGACAGGTCACGTACCAGCCATAATAATAAAATAGATTGTTTTCTCTGGCAATTTAACTTGTTAGACAGGCTAGTTTACAGTAATTAGATCAGTGGCAAGAGAGGCAGTTAAGTAAATTGCCGTTTAATGACGGGTTAAATAACGATAAAGAGGGAATTTGCATTTTACCAAAACCAAAGGGAAAATAACATAACCGTTTACAGTTTGAGAGAGAGAGATACGTGCCGTTACAAGAGGTGAGGTATATTTGTACACCTCGCGCGGTTTGGTTTTTGAGGAAAGACGTTGTTGGGTGGGTATAGAGGCTTTACGAAATAGAGAGATATATAAGCATGCTAATAAGGTGTCGCTAACATTGTAAATTATTAAGACAATGATGATGATCATCATCATGAAATTCATTCTTGTCGCTTTTCGGATTGCGTTATAAGTAATATGTGTACATATGCCAGCAATGTAAAATGTAAGCGAGGAGGACGTGTGTTTTTTATTTCGATTTCCTTAATCAAATTAGTTGCCATTTATTTTACGCTTAAGCAGCAAAATTAGTGATAAGTGAGAATTTATTAAAAAGGTAAAGACCGTAAATTAATGGGCTTTTGTGGGGCTGCATGACTATATGCATGTAAACCTATTACATAGTTGGAAGAAAAAATGCATAATTTGGAATGAAGACAAAATTTTTCATACTTAATTTTGGATGTTTCTCTTTTTTTCTGGTGAAAAGGTCACGGGAACACCAGCCTGTGCAACATCCCTGACCCTCGATCTCTGAGTACACCAACATCCCTATCAGGAACAGGAGGATTACAGGTTTGTATTTTTGTATCTCTGCAAAAAACGACATTCTCTTTACACCTATTTATTTATCAGGACAGAAAAGGTGCATTGTCTATAGGGCTGTCTATATACACGCATCTCCAAAGGGAATAGATGAGTTGTGCTTTTGGGGCATGTCAGAAAATGGTGTAAATCCTCAGCAATAATTTGTTATCATTTTTTTCTTCCTTTATCCTCTGTGTCGTCCTCATATGCAGTTGAATAACACCGGTGGTCTGGGTACAGGAACCGGTACATCGACCCCAGTCTCCTCCGACATTGCCCCAAAAATATCTTTCAAATACTTGACAAGAAACACATAGCGAGTTATCTTTTAAGCTGGCCTTTTAGCTACAAACTTTTATCGTCAGTTTTTTTCTTCATTTATATAAAACGCATTTATACATATGAAGCAAGTACCTTTTTACATCGTGATCATCAATAACACCAGGCGTTCATAAAGAACAGCATCTCTCGATAAAAATCTTAAGCCAGTCCATCAAACAGATTTAAACGTTCTAATGAGTGCTAATGAAAATGTGCGTAACTCAGTGGCTAACGGAGAGAGGCAGAAACTTTTACAAAATTACCTATAGTATAGTTTTGCGTGCACACAGCAGACCATCACCTCTCATTACCACCTTGATGTTTTTTTTCGTAAGAAAAAAGTAACAATAACAAAAGAAGTGAAAAAAGATGATGACCAGTTGCATTTTTATCTCGACAGTAGCGTTACCGCCACTCGCCACACTGGCCACTTATTTACATACCTTCTAAACCAACATGACATTCACTGCACTGCTGCTGCTGCTGCTACTGACAGTTACGACGATCCTTCAAATGTAGCGCAGAGGTTAACAAAGCTTTCAAGTAACTGATTGTTAGTCTGTGTCTTGGTTTATAATGCTCTGTGTGGCCATGCTCTCGTCTTGAATGCTCAAAGTTGTTGATTTAACCACTACAAAAAATTTTATGTACCGAAAGTGTAGAAAGCCTTGCCAATGTACACAGAAAAATATGTACAG
>JAHZNB010001326.1:0-10053 GCA_027744295.1 Callyntrura guangdongensis
AGTACCGATTACTTTTATTGCAACTCTCTAGAGATGAATTGTCAATATTATGATGATGAAAGCAGTGTTTTATTCGTCATGCATCATGTTGTCGTTAATAATTGTAACCGTTAGTCATTCATCACTATTGTCTCTTTACTACTAGACATAAGCCGAGTATTATGACATTTCGTCCTTAATTACTGTCGTATCAGTTGGGATAATGTGTACACGTTTCTTATCTCATCTCAGCAGTAACAAAAATAGTAATGATCCGTGGTTTTTATAATGTTAATGGTCTATATGTGTCTAATGCAACGGCAACACGGTTACAAATACACAGCTTAGAATACAGTGTGGGGGAACAGACTATAAACAGACATGTCACATAAGTGAACAGAAAGCAAAATTAATTTCAGTCTGTGTTAATAAACGACATTTTACTACGTAAACAATGCCACGTTGTTTATACTGGTGTGAAAATAATACGTGGCTTATGAAAGCTCTGGCTTTTTAATCGGGAATAGATAATATTTGTCTAGAACTATAAATAACCTAATATCTCTTTCTCTTGACCCTTGACCAAAATGTGTTTGTTGACCCTTTGGTAATAATAGTGCGTGTTATCTGCCTTTTGAACAGGTTTCATTGTAAACTTCATTTCCCAACCGGTTTTAAATGGTTTCACGACAGTGGCAGCAATCACCATTTGCTCCACCCAAATCAAATCCCTAACTGGCCTGCACTTTGCTGCTGATGGAGTAGTGAGCATTTTACGTGGTGTGTACGACCATTTTGATGAGATCCATGAAAATGACTTGTTTCTGTCGGTATTGTGCATCGTGGTATTACTCGTGTTGAGGGTAAGTGGATATAGAGTTTATGTAGAAATTATCCATGTATCTCTACCCTTATAGTTAGTATGTTGGTGATTTATGAAAATTGACGGGGTGATGTGAAATTACAGAAACTTCAGGACATGTTTAGATGTTGTGTGAAAAAGGATTCTGTGATGGATAAGGTCCTTTGGTTCATTTCCACGTCCAGGAGCTGCATTGTCATTTGCGCTTGTACGGTATTTTTTAGTGTTTTCCACGATCAAGGCATTAACGTTAGTGTGATTGGTAAGTTGCCAAAAAAAAGCAAACAATTATTAATGCAAAAATTATGCCACAATGAAGCTCATTGGTGCCCTTCCTACGACTTTTTTTAGGGGAAATTACGCCTGGTCTGCCATCCTTCCAAGTTCCGCCATTCCTTCAATTAGCCAATATCACGTTGGACTCGGATCGAATCGAGGATGCCCGTACTGGGACCAATGTACCTTTCCATGAGCACAACCTGTGGGAGTACCTCAAGGCTGACAGCACTCCTCTCCTGGTCATTCCTTTGCTGTCTCTAATGGAACACATTACAGCGGCTAAAGCCTTGGCTGGAATAAAGCCAGTTGATGCCAGCCAGGAAATGATTGCCATTGGCTTAACCAACATCATTGGATCCTTTTTCAACTCCATGCCAGTCACTGGATCCTTTTCCAGGTCGATGGTTAATGCTGCTTCCGGGGCGGAAAGTCCTCTGGGTGGGCTTCTTACAGGATCCTTGGTTTTATTGGCTTTGCAATTTTTAACGCCATACTTTTACTACATTCCTAATGCCAGTCTTGCCGCCGTTATTGTATGTGCGGTAGTGTTCAATATTGACTTCGCGATTATTTACCAGCTCTGGATTAGCAAGAGTAAGTAACTGTTTTAACACCATCGAGTTGTAAGTTAACCGTCCCTGTGAAATCATAAAAATTAACGATTTTACAAAATGTTGTTTTTATTTCCTTTGTAGAAATGGACCTGATCCCTTGGGCACTCACCTTTAGTATTAGTTTATTTGTTGGATTAGAATATGGTATTCTGGTCGGATTCCTAATCAGTGTCGTGTTTTTATTGTACTACGCCGCTAGACCACGCGTTCGTATCAACAGTGCGGAGGTACCACTTACCATTGTCATTTATCAACTTAATTCCTAATTAACATTTTTGCTCACAAACGCTCAGCTAATTTCAACACCATTGTTATCCCACTGACCACAATCATTTCCTTGATTTTTAGACTGCACTTGGCTCCAAGTTCATTTTGATCGAGTTGGACAGATCTCTTGTGTTCCCTTGTGTGGAATACACACGCTACGTTATCATGAAGTCAGGCAACGTGTGGGCCAAAAATGAGCTCCCCGTTGTAGTTGACTGTCAGTACATTCAATTTGCAGACTTTACGGCGGCAAAGGTATGTCAAAGTTTTTTTTTTTGTTTTTGTCGAATAATACTATGTGCATGTCCGTTTATGGAGGTTAATGTGGTTTTAATTATTAATTGTTTGCAGGGTGTTTCTGACTTGTTTTCCGTGTTCAACTCAAAAGGACAGCAACTTATTTTCTGGAAAGCAAAGCCTTCCATAATAAGGATTTTATCTCAGGTGATGGACTCTGATAAAACGCCTTACCAATTTTGTGCAACTGAGTCCGAGTTGGAAACGCTCATGGACGGTAATTACGCTAATTTATCCTGGTTTTAATTTCGTTTCTGATTTTCTACAACATTTTTTTAAATGTTCTGCTTAACTTTTTGATTTACAGCCAAGCTTCACTCTTCAGTTACCAAACATGGTCACATAGACCTCGCCTCCTATAGAATGACACTTCCTCCAATTATCGAATCCTCCAAAAATCCAGATGTCTGTACAATTACTTTAGCTTAAGGTGGCAGTCATCTGTTGATGACACCGCATAGTCATACTCATTAAATATCGTTTTTTTTATACTTTTAAATATTTTTACATTGCTTTTTTCCGAGAGCTTATTTATGTAACTTATACCCAAATTACTATTACGCTCAGACATTTCTTAACTTATTATCTCGTTTTGTGATTTGTTTTCGTATATAGATATTATTATTATCTTTATTGAACCGTTACATGTTACATAAAATTGAACTGTTTGGAAAATTTTGCTTTAAATTTTTATTTCTTTGAGGATGGCGTCAACCTGTAAACCTTTTTACACAACATTTTAATGGCAACAAAATATTCATTGTATATGGCTACTTACAATCATTTTGGTCAAAACTAACGGTAATTTAATATGCATTTACCTATTCGTATGAATACTTTGTAAAGGTATATGCATATCACTCTGTATGTAACAGGTTTGTTTGTAAAATTACTAGTATTATTATTTATACTGATGAGACGTAATGCATTGATTAAAAAGGAGATGGTGTATTTATATTTGACAAACATCATTATTATAATAAACATGTATGTACATGTATACAAGCTACAAATATTTCTGCATTGCTGGTGAAATAATTAAAAGATCAATACTGATATTTTTGTGTTGTTTTAAAAATCATTCCATATCCCTTGTAGAAGCTGCTGCTTACGTCAATATAATAAAAATAGTTAAAAACAACAACAACAACAAAATAATTAATTGTTCTATTAAGAACGATTTCGCCTTCTATTCAATTGGTTATTGTTATTAAAATTTTGTCCCTGATTGCCCCGGTTCTGATTGTCTGGTCTTTGTTGCTGCTGTGGCGGCGGCTGACCTCGACGCTTTTCTGTCCAGAAGCGCAAATCCACTGAAGGAATTGCATTTGAATTGCAAGGCTGTCGCTGGTTACTGAAAGCAAATAACATGTACACCAATTAAAATTTTGTACTACGTGGTAAAGTCATATTTAATTTATGGAGTACATATTATCATGCGTTGCTTACAGGAAAGACGATTTTTGAAAGACGAGGGGTTGCATCACGGCAACATCATTGGAATTATCGCAAATAACTCTGGCCAGACTAACTTTTTTAATTTGGTCCAGTTGGGCTACAGAAAAAAAGGAGTCATTCTTAGAAACATTTTTATGGCGACACGCTGCACACGATTCTTTACTCGGTAAAAGCTATAGTTTGTACCTTCAGTGAATCTTGCAGTAACTTCCCCGTAAAAGAATCGATCACCTCGTCGTAACCTTGAAAATTGATCTCCGACAATGCAGACAAAGGTAGGTCCAAGAACTGCACCCACCACAGGTTTTTCTGTAATACCGCCGATGAAAATGTCCACCTCATCGGGGTTACCATACAATCGACTAAGGGTGTCAGCCGTCTATATCAGAATTTTCAAATAATAAAGAAAAAAAATACAAAATAATCTCAGTACACAGCGTTTTGTGCCCACCTTTTTATCAGTGATCGCCTCATATTCGCGCCATGTTGCAATCCTTTTCAATCCACAGACTTCTCTCCAGTCATTGTATGGAGGGAGACCATGGTCTCTACCCCGCTGGAGATTCAAGGCTATCAGATCAAGACCAAAGCCGGATTGACCTTCAAATAAGTGATTGGTCACCTGAACATAAAAAAAAAATAATCGTGTATCATAAATGGAATGTTCATGGTCATCACTCTTCATAATAACCAAACGTTTATTATATATACCGCTTCTGAGGCAAACTGATCCATTCTTTGGGATTCCTGATTAGCCAAACCTCTGACCAAATCATCATACGAATCATATACGTCAAAGGGTTGAAACTGAGTTCTGGTGAAAGGAACGTTCGTAGAAGCTCCAAATGGATTGAATAACCTGTAAATTATGCAGAAAAAATTGTATTTTGTTTGTTTCTACTAAAAATACACTTTTTCCCTCTAGCATTTTTTTACAGCATGATATTTGCGTATTTTTGGCTTGTCGGCATTTTTCATACTTGATGACTCCTTGTACCATGCTGTGTCCAAATCTAAATGCTGCAGCAGCAAAAACATTAGTGATTGACGGATCAATCGCTGGATTGTACAACTGAGTGTATCCCTTTTGAGTTGGCGTCAGTTCAAAGGTTCTCATGAACTCCGGCACTTGTTCATTAACTCGGAGATCGCCTGCTCTAAAGCAAAATTTTTCCTGGTTGGGATCGGAGCACTCATTGGGATTTGCGGGCATGAGCTCTCGTCCATTATGATTTTGAACAAGTAGCCGTCCCCCTGTACCTTCACGAAGTGATCGTGCTCGTCTTTCCGTGGAACCATAAACTTGAGAGCCATCCAGGAAATGGGTGATTTGATTCAGTTGTTCACGGGGACCAAGATTACACTCTCTTCTGGGAGCGGGCAAACTCCTATTAAAATATTTTAAAAAATGCATGACATTCATGAAAAGTACCTGATGCATTGTTGCAGCAGTGCACAAAAAACTGTCACAAAAAAATTACACCTACCTGACAAACTCCATGCATCTTTGATTAAACTGTCGATAAAAGGGATCGTCTAATGGAATCTCAATCGGGAAACAATCGGGATGCCTCAGGCTGGCTATCTAATGGCTGTCCATTTTCACAGCAGGAGATCCCTGTTGAGTTCTCTCCTTTGACAATTGGAGTGTCTACAAATTGCATATTAACATTTAGCATCGTAAAGCTCGTAAACTTATACGATACATTGAATTATGTTAGCTTTAAATATCATGTCGAAAACTGAAGAAAACTCACGTGTTAAATCATGGTCAACAAACTGTCCTGCAAGATCAATGACAAAGTCACATTGCATTTTTATTAACAAGTTCCATCCTTAGTACATAAGTAATAACAAAGTAAATGCATTATTTTTATCAACTGTTTTGAAACAACTTACCCCATTGCATAACCATCAGCGTGAGATTTCTATATGGTCTGTTTTCGTCTAAAATGAGTCTTTCACTAACCAGTCGAGGAGATGGCAATGCTTGGCCATTTGATTGAACACGTGGACTGTTGACACCGTCTCCGTATTTGGGCGGAAGGACACGCTGAAAAGCCGACTGACTTTTCCCTGAAATAATAATACGATGATGTCACTTATAATAGGTACATGACACTAATAGGTACCTACACTAAAAAAAATGCTACAATCTGTCAACTTTCGCCTGTATCAACTCACCCCAGTCGACATTTTCCTGGTTATTACAACTGCCATCGACGGTTCTATATGGATAATTTGTGTTACATTGAGCTTCTCCAGGACATGCCCTTTCCGCTGCAGTACCCCTCACGCTAAACTTTGGCAGGGCAAAAGTTCCCTGAAGTGGTGTCAACTGAAAGCTGGGTACAAAGGATAGAGAGAAAAATAAGAGTAAAACAGGAAAGTTGCTCATGTTTGCTCATGGAACACAGTCGAGTTTCAGTCTAACACGACACCGCATTTTGACTTCAGTTTAAATATTTTACAAGAAAAAAAAACCAGCCAGCGGAAAAATCTTGGAGAAGAGAGCACCGAGTGCGGCAGAACAGAAGAAGTAGAAAAAACTGGTAAAAATATTCTTAAATCTCACTTGTTCACGACATTCATCGTCGTTTCAATGTTCAACTGAGCATTGTTGCCAATATCCAAAACTTGATTCGTCGTCTCAAAAAACTTCTGGTGGGATGCTGCCGGAGTACCTTTGGGAACTGTAACCTATTCAAGCAAATATATAGCATTTAGCATTATAAAAAGCATATTACATTTTGCCGATTGGGAAAAGAAGCCAAGCTATTGTGTAGTAGTGGCATTGTGTATTATTGGTTTTTCGTAAGTTATGGTGTAGACTTCCTGAAAACCTTTCGTGGTGAATGTTTTAAGCTTTTCCCACCATAACATGCATGTATACCTATCTATCTACCCCACAGTTATTAGCACACTCAAGTGTGATAACCTCAACCTTCTAATCGTTTTCATACCGTTCACTGACCTTCTTGTTGAACAAGATATCTTGTATCTTTTCAATTCTCAGCTTAAACGTCTGCAAGCTCATTTGAGCCACCTCTTGCAGTTGTCGCGAACTTATTTGTGGGACTGGGACATCGGGTGGAGGAGGGGAACTTAGAACCCCGTCATTACCCACTCCGGCTTTAATAGGGATTTGAGGTCGACTCTGATTTGGTTTTCCACCCTGGCTCCCCGTCTTATCCAGAGGGCAGCACACTCCATTTTGTCCTCCTTTCGTAGAGCAAGGTCGCTCCAACAGTTGTGGGATTTCAGCGTAGAAGATTGCGCATTGCGCTAATGGCTTACAGAGACCTTGTCGCTGTATCCCATTAGGCAAATGTGAATAAAAAAAACAAAGACAAAGTCATAAAAAAACGTTCAAAACAAAAAAGTTCTCAAAATAAACGTAAGTATTTTTAGTTAGAAGTCATGTACGCAAAACATTTCAATGAATGAAATGAATCACACATTTTCCCCAACAAACATATTTTCTTCAACTACCTTATCAAGAGTTTGGCACGATGGGAAATTTGTTGTTGGTGCGTCATCAAAAACAATGTCAAATCTCTGAGCAGTCGTGCTTGCACCTCCACCAGTGTTTCTTCTTCCACCATCCTGTGAAAATTGTCAGCACAATAACCGAATTTAGAAGATAAATATGAAGCCAACATTTAAAAACATCTACATAACTTTACCGACTTTTGTAAAATGTAAAAAACTGCACGAGAAAAATAATCACAGCACTTACATCACCAAAATTAACCTGGCCACAGACCCCATGCTCACTAATTAGCACCAGGAAACATGACAGTACGCCAATTGTTGAAAGTACCCCAAACAGACTATTATTTTTATTAAAATGAAAACGATAATTATAATTGTTCCTCTGCATTCTATCCATGTTTCCCCGTTGTTACGTTATCTTTGACACAGAGGTGACGGGAAAAACAAACAAATCTCCACGCACTGTAACAATTGTTGCCACCTTTAACTTCTCTTTCAACAATGATCTGGTGCCCCAAAATGCCTCATTTTTTTGCAGGACGGCGATTTCTTGTCAATATCAACGTGACCAATCTCAGTTCACACGCTCTTAAAAGAAAATATAAACCTTACACGGCACTACTGCACAGAAACTACTATACTTTCAATTCAATTGTTAACAACACTGCGCTCTTTTTTATTATTGTTATTTTTTACTATTGACTTCTGCAGCTGCTGTTGCTGCTGCTCTCAGTAGTAATCATGAAATCAGTGAAGAACTTAACAACGCCAAAAAATTGTTCATATCGGCATCCCCTCTCTTATGATTACATGACAAGCTTGTTTCACTACTTATAACAGGCTTTTTTGATTTCCTTCATCATCTCTCGCCTCATTTCATTTTATTTCTTCAACAGTCAATATTACAGTCAGTCAGTAGTGCACTAGTAGTGGCCAAAAAAAAATTCAGAACAGTAAAAATGCACACTGCACTGCACACATAATAATAATCACATTATTTACGTTGATTGTTGCTTTCTTTTCATACACACACTACTTGTTGTTTTGTGCACACGGTCAGAACGCTTGCATGGCAAATACAACAACAAAAGTAGATTGTAGGGAAAAACAAACAAGAAAAAAATGTAAATTTTCAAACTTTGCAAAACTGCAAACTCTAAAAATTGTTGTGTTGCGTCGGGCGCGGCGGCGCGATTCAAACAATTGGTATTAAAATCTCTCTGCTCTGCTCTGCTGTTATTGCAGCAAATGAAGGGGTCACCGACAAGGACTACTTTGCTGGCCCCTTACTACCAACTATGTAATAATGTGAGAACGTGATGTTTACAGGGTACGTGTATCCTTAATATTTTGTCGTTACCATTTTTCTCGACATTTTGTTTAGTTTTCTTTCACTACATCATTTCTGGTGGTGTTGGTGTCTCATACGTTCACTTTCTTAATAATGACCAGTGGTGGTGGTAACAACGAGTTGTTTTAAGTGACTGACTCAAAGAGGTCGATTGATTGCATATATTGGAGCACACACGTAAGTTTAAAAAAATTGTGATGAATATTATGGCAATAATAAGACATGGAATGAGATATACTGTATTTGAAGCAATAAATATAAGCGACCATTGTTCATTATCATCATCATCATCATCATCATCCTTCCACCTCTAAACGTACAATTTGTGTTCGGTACACATGTCTTTCTACATACGGGCGTGTAATAGTAAAAATAATGTATGCATAAACCTTTTTTCCTCTACCTTTTTAACAACAACAATACTCATTTATAAATACAACAAGGCATCCATCATCTTTTTACTTTGAACATTTTACAACATTCGTGTTAAAGATGATGGTTGTTGTACGATGATACCTTCATTTTTCTTGACCAGTCACCAGTATCGACTTTACAAGTCTAAAGTCAAAATTCAACTCCTTCAAACAAAAAAAAATGCTTTAAATGCACTTTGTGATGATGTATGGCAGCCGAAACAGCTCATGACGGTATATAGATGTGTATCTGCATATTCTAATTTATTTTGAAGCCTTTTAGTTTATTGGACGGTGATTATGTAGCCGTGGTGGTGGTGGTACCCAGATATTCATCGACAGTAAAGAGTTAAACAAAAAAACTGGTATTTTTCATGAGGTTTAGTAGATTACGCATACGTGTGAAGAAGGATCACTGATCACAACAGCGATAATGAAGATGAATTGTGAACGAGAATGCAGTAGTCGGCAGTCATCATAATGTTCATAATATTTGTTAATATGGCGTACCAGGACTTGACTTATTTTGCCAATGGCGTTGTAAATGAGTGGTTGTTTGTTACTTGCCCAACCACAACACTGTATGATAAGATCAGTATGAGATAATCCTGAGAGGGCAAACGTTGATTTATTTCCTTATTTTGTCTTAAAATCTCGGTTCTGCTACTGGTTTAAAAATAGGTGTAAATAATGATAATTGTAGATATTGAAGATAAGAGGGGAAGGAAAGATTATATGCTCCAACGTCCGACGTCACGTCATGGTCTAATATTTATTAGGCAATTGTTGTGTTAATATTTATGACACGGCAGAAGAGCATGCAAAATTAATGCTCATCTTGGCCATGAATTTGAATTCTGAATATATTTTTGAAAAAGACTTGTGGTCCACAAGTTTTGGATCATTGCTGTGTTAGATGTTCAATTATTGGTCGAGCTCCACCTTTGATTCCTCTGTTATTACTTGCCTGGCTCAAGTTCAAGTATTAGTCGAATCTAATCCAGGGTCCACTACTCCATTATTCCAGAGATGGGATAT
>JAHZNB010001327.1:0-25658 GCA_027744295.1 Callyntrura guangdongensis
ATATGATGATTTAAATATTTATATGCTATTCCTTCGTCTTGCTCGGTATGAATGAATGGAACAAAAATTAATCGTTTAAACTAAAGTATTCCTTGTCGAACGATTTTTTGTCAATGCGTAAAATTATTATTCACGATGCACATGCATGAGTTTATCAGTTTTGTGTATTCATTTTTACATTTTTCAGTGTTTTCGCTGAATTTCGCAATGCATGACTACGACACTATTCTAGTACCAATTTTACTTGATAGATTGTGACTTCCGTTTTTTCGAAGTATAAATAGTCCCCGCTTAATGAAAATTGTATCAATACATTTAAAAATAAAAGAAACGGGGATATCTGTGAAAATGGGTACTGCACTGTTGCATGACGCTATTAAGATTTTAAAAACATAATCCAAACTCGGTTGTCTGTAATAACCGTCAAAAGACAACTCTTTCCAAGAAGTGTTCTGCCTCAGTGCGATTATAGTTTGGCATACTACCTCGATAGAGCATGTGAATGCCGTCAAACAATCCATGGTCTTCATCGTCCTCATCGTCGTCGTCAAGTGTTATTTTGCTACAATCCGTATCATATCACATCACTAATGCGCATTACATTGTGTCTGGGTTCGTGCTGGGAACAGATTAGTTAAGGGCCAGTAGGGCAGCGATAAGTACTAATAGCTGTACGTAACAGAAATTCTAGTGGAATGAATGCGAAAGATTTTTTCCGAGATAAGCTCCATCTTGCAGCCCAAGAGACTTTGTTTTGTGATATCCACTTGCCGGAATAAATTCTATTGTGAAAGTTTTGTCTATAGATAAAAGAAAAGTGGGAGCACACAAACTATCAAACCAGTAGTCAGCATCGTTCTCATACAAGGCCGCACACCATATTAAACAATGTATTTTGGTTAGTGAAACCAGTCAAGCAACCTAACGGTGAAGAAAATACAAATCTTGAAGAAATGAGTCTTTTACTTCTTTCTTTTCTTTCTGCATGGGTGGCTGATTTGATAGCTTTTCCTCGTGTGTCTGTGTAGGTACACATTTCTGAAAAGAGAGGATTCTCGTCTGGCGTGTGCATATATAGTCTTCCTTTGGTGTCGTAAGAACATACTTTACATTTTTTCGGACGGGGAGATTCCGTCCACAAAATATATACATGATGCCGTAACGTGTTTTTGTGTACATAGAAAAGTGTAAGCAGACTGGAAAAAATGCTTCCTAAAAAGCCAAGAAACAAAAGAAGACTAAAGATGTAAAAGAGAAAAGGACAAAAGGATAGAGTGCAACGAGCCAACTAACTTTTCATCTATCTCGATGGCCTAAATTCAACTCAACATTTTCCTTCCCAACATTTGGACAATTTGCGTCTCTTGAATCTCAATTGCCTTTCCGATTCCTCAATAGAAGATATTGCTGTGTTCTTACAATATTATTACCCACTATATTTTTGGCTTGCAACATAATACACAGAGGGTGAACGACGCCGAAATGATTCAAAAACTGAAAGACTAAAATAGAGAGAGAGAGAGAGAGAAAATGTTAAATTATATACTTTCATATAGTACCTCTTCACAGCACACCATTATCAGCACCTTTACTACGTTTTCTGACTAGTGTTGCCGTGCTGCGACTACTACAACTACTTGTTTTCAGATTCCCATTAGAGAAACTCAAGGAAAAAGGCGTGATGAGAAAGTTTTCTTTTTTTCATGGGACCGCAGCAGTTAACATTAATAAACTAACGTCAGTGTTGCTACAATGATGTAGTCTTTTCCAGATGACGTGATTTCACTTCTTTTAACATTCTCTCATTTCTCTCTTCTCTCTCAACTAAGCCCCTGAGAGAGTGCTGAGAACACGCTCTTGTTGAAAACCACCAGGGGTTTGTCAAACATTTTATATATAGCCTTAATGTACATGTTTCTCAAAGCTGGCTCGGTGGAGTCGAAACCTGACATTTTTAGATAGCCCAACTGCAAACAATGTAAACGCGAATAAATCTTATAAAAGTGCAAAATGTACACTTTCCAGTTGTTCTGTCCGACGCGAGTGTTGAATCTACTAATGTCTGCAAGAAAATAGCAACCTTGAAATACATTCATTTTAGTAGCAAAGTTTAGCAAACAGTACCGATACTTGTCAAGATGAGACATGTAGTGTGCCGTACATGGAGGACCAACCAAGGACGCGGTTGTTGCGGTGCAGAATTACAAAGTATGTCACCATTATTGTCGTCACTCGATTCTTACCTGAAAACAAGAAAAAATACCATTATTAATAATTATTGCTTAGGTTTGTATTACCGTAAATTCGCTTTTGCGAGTTCGATAATTTTAAGCAGCACACACTATATTATGCCTGTTATATAAATTGGGAGTAACAAAAGTTCAGGTCACAAGACTAAAAGCACAAAAATAGCAAAATGAAATTCACCAGAAGGGATTTAAAAGTAAAGCAGATATTTTTGCACTTCATTCCACTCCATTCATTAGATTCTCGTGTGGTGAACCACATGTAGACATTTCTATAGGTATACAGCCTACAGAAACCTCTCTGGTGTTAGAAACAACATACTTTAAGCAGCCCTGGTGCGGTAACGGTAACATATATATACATCTAGCATAACACACACTAGTAATACAAGACAACATCCGCTTGAAGCCTTTCATACAAATAGTTGTAACAATAAACGAAACCTCACGGAGACGACGAACCCAGTCCCAAATAAGTATTCTCAATACAAGCCGTCCATGAAAAGCCTGGTAGCTGCTGGGTTTGCGTTTGTTGGAAAGAAAACGGAGAGCGAGAGTGAGTGATAAAAAAGCACACTGAAAAAAGTTACCCAGTCTCATTCATTCAATAAGACTGACCTCAATCCTCTTGAGACACGAAGGAATTAATCTCATTGTGATGTATTGAATTGCAGAGAGCAATGTGGCTTTGAAAGTTGTAAAATAACTATAATTCTTTTCTCCTTTCTTTGAGACTGATGATCACTTCGATAAGAACATATTTATTATTACTATTATTATTCCCCATATACACATTGTAATATATATAAAATTACTCTGTATTTGTCTCATAGTAGTACTTTTTCTACACAAAAAATGGTCGTAAATAAAAGACAAAAAGTGAAGGAATCCCTTCATTCCGTCGTCCCTCCGCTCCCTCTTCACTCTTCCCACTTATTCAACAACATGCTCCATCACGCAAGATGAAAAGAAAAAGGCTTAAAGAAAATATGCCTACGTATGTATACTTATTATTACTACTCAAGACAAAAACTGGAACATTACTGCTATACATACCACCAGAACAAAAAAAAGCTTACCATACTTATAATATTACGTCGCATACAGCTTTTTTTCTTAACAAAAAGTTATACTTAACAAGAATGCATACTAGGATGCGCAGACCGACATAATATTATTACGTTCATGTCACTCATCACATGTTACATTCGAAACACTCTCCATCATTATTTTTTGAAGGTTTCTCCTATTACTAACGAACCAAGACGAGGATTCAATGAGTCTAAACGAGAAAAAAATACGTAAAAAACTTGTATCATCGGCTTCATCATCGACTTCGTCATCATTATCATCATCGGAAAGCTTTTAATGATTACTTTCTTGTAGAAAGATGAATGCCTGTTGTGCCGATAAGGAGGTATCTATCTCTAGCTATATGGGCCCATCTCTTTTGTGTCGAGAAAGCGTTGAGTAGTGTCACACTGGTTTTTTCTATAACTTTTAGGCATGGGAGCTGTGTATAGTACATTATATATGCATATAATGTCATCATACTAGTTAATATTATTTTCGGTTGTTCTTATCATTAATACGTTTGTCACAGCGGCACCAGTGGTTTTGTACCACAGCAAGAAAATTTTCTCTTTCTTCTCTATAATTGGAAATATAATTAGTGCGTACTCGAAAGGAAGGAAAAACCGCTTTGGTTCTCGGTTCTACATCATCGCTATATAGGTAGGCGCAAACTAGCAGAATCCTTCCGAATTTTATCATTCGTTCTGTTTTGTAGGACAAGTTCTTTCCGTCGGAAATTAGGAAAGGGGTGTGCGGGAAGAACAAAAGGAAGACTTAGACTTGGAAAAAATTGACAGAAAAAGAGAAGATGAAGAGAAGAGCTTTGGTTTTAACAAATGAACCTTGAAAAAATATACTTTTAGTTTGAATTTGTCGTTACTCTAAGACTACTCTACTCTGAAGAGTGGAGACTACTCCAGTGTTTCTTTTATATATAGCAGCGATGTGGGAGTCTCTGGGAAATTTGACACTTTAACTACATTCTAAATTAAATATTAAGAAATCTTTGGAATTCTTAAGTGGATTCCGTGAAAAATCTATTGAAAGTTGAAACTTTTTCCGACATTTTCCTTTGTAAGGAGATGTAATGTTGCTCCGTCGCATTTCACGGAAACCCATAAAACTTTGTCCCACCCCACCCCCACCAGCAACGAGGAGGTCCAAAACGTGAGACGTTCGGTATTTTTTTGAGTAGGTATAAAATCACACACAGACCAGCTTAGTTTTCGTTGTAGCGTATAAAAAATTGATAACTTATAATGAAGCGTGTCCGTCGTTAAATCTGATAAAAGATACAAGCAAACAAGATTGCCACCAAAGATATCCCAACGAGCTAGATTAAATCACTTTACGTGGGCATACAAACACATGTTGGTACGAAGGAATGTGTCCCGGTTTAAACTAGAGATTCGCTTCGAGCAAATGTCAAATTCAGGATTACTTGTAATTTTTCCAATTGTGGCCTTTTGGATTAACTAATTTGTACCCGCCCCAGCAGCCAACGGATTCCAAACAAACGTACGCACGGAAACCCTGGCTAGCCGAAACAGATTGAAAAAGAGGGATTTCTTCCTCTCCTAAGTACTTGGTCACACGAAATATTTAAACGTACTATTGCGCACCTCTCTTATAAGACTATAAACAGTAAGAATTTAGTTAGATATAAAGCAATTTACAATTAGAAAGCATGTCTCACAGCAGTACCAGCCATAATAGTATGTACATTACATCTTACAGGATACATAAAGATTACGTGCCACCTTCTTACAATTATGTTATTCTTTTTGTGACGGTAAAAAATTTCTTCGTCTCCTTCTCCAGCATATTGTCTTAAAAAAGTTTTTTTACTCTATGGTGCTGTGTATTTACTCACTGCTTGACTGCATCATAATTCCTTTTCCCACTCCCTTCGTTCTCCCACTTATTTTTTGCATCATACTTGTCAACATTAATTTTAGACTGGAAAATTTGCATTTGAAAATAATTATCTCATTATTTTTATGGTTTCGTGACAGGATTTCATAATTTTCTCTATGCAGTCATATAACTGTCAACATTAAGGAAGTGAAACTGTTGTTGTGTGGATATAAAAAGAAGAGTGAAGATGAAGGCTACTCCTACATGAGGCAGTATATTAAGATGGCAGCATGGAAAAGCCCTACCCTACTGGGTTTTTTCGTTGTTCTATTTTTACGTGTGTGGGCACCTACATATATACGTCATTATTATTATACGCAAACAAACTTGGTTTAGTTAACTTGGTAGGAACAAAAATGCACATATTGTACAATCGTTGGTCTCCAATTTTTCTACCAAGTCCCATGGCGTGCAATTTGTGAGACTGTGACTTGAGAGCTTTTGCTTTCCCTTTCCTTTCCTGGCATTTTTAAAACAATTTGCTCCAACGGAACTGCCTTCCCGTTTCTCTTACGTCTTTACCGTGACTTTTTGAAGACTAAAGTAGTATTTGTATATATGCGCTCCCGCCTCAAGTACAACTGCGTGTGACTTTTTGTCGTCGCGTGTACTTGTCCCTTTAACTTTTTTGTCCTTTTTGGATACTTTTATGCCCGACCCACAAGCTTTTCTTGAAAAATTTCAATTGGAGTATTGGCCAAACAGTTTTCATTTCTTATACGCTTATAAGCTGGTAAATACGGGCAAAAACATCCTCTTGTACGTCACCGTAAGTACAGGTTACACAACATACATCTATCTACATAAATAGTTTTATCCTAGCTGGCTGATGACATCATTCCTAGCCTTTCTAACTTATTTTCAAAGAGCGACAAATGAGTTAGAAAAACTGGGTCAGTTCATTTCGAAAATGCCTGTTCCGACAATTCCCCTTCCTTCTCCGGTAATGGTGTGTTAATATTGTATAAGCATAAAATAAATAAATACATCAAGCTTTTCCTCCCCCTGTACTTTTTTCTCTACTAATCAAATCCACAGCGAAATCAGGACGAGCGAGCGCAGAAACGCGTTGTAAAACTCATAGTTTAAAAAAATATAATTTTGGAAGTAGATGAACGGTAAAACCTTTTATATTTAATATTCCGTTCAATCACTCCTGAGGAAACTATGGGCTGCCTAAACTCATCAATTCGAGTCAGGTCTTAAAATATATACTTTTCCTTTCCTCCCCCAGCCCAAGAAGGAACTCACGTTGACCAAACGTGATTTTAAATTTATCCTTCATTCCTTTTAAATGAGTTCAAGTTTATTTACTCAGCCGTTCATCGACTTTTCGTTTTTTCATTTTAACAAAATTTTCTAAGGAAATGGAGTAAATAGATTTTTTGTCTGCTCTGTATGATAAAATGCAACCTACTGTTTGCGCACTTTCTTGTTCCCCCAACTTGAAAGGGACAATTTCATGAGAACGTGTACAGACAGGCTATAAAGTAGGTAGGAAATACTGATTTACTGATATATTGAATATTCTCCCAGAATGTAGAAAGCCCTCGTAACTTAAACAAAATAAGCACACCAATAAAAACGAAACAGAATCCAAGTCTATATTTTGCCTCAGACGACCACAAAAAGAGAGTCGTGTTTTGATTTAAGTAATGCCTACCCAGCGTATTGTGAAAATGGTATGCGCTATATAGCCATCACCATCAAGTGTATATATGGGAGTGATGCAGGGCTGTCTTGTGCAGCCTTAACTTTTCCCCCTCTCTTTCTCATTTTTTTTGTACCACCGTTTTTCTGGACTGGACTTATAGGCGTTTGCTGTAGGGGGAGAAAAAAAAGTTGCCAGAGAAAGCAAGCGGATGAAAATTTTCAATTTAGTGAAAGCGTGAGGAATGAAAATGGAATTAAAGTGGTGTGACCATGCCGTGCCATTCAATTTGACTGTGAGTAAAGAAAATTCCAGTTTCTTTTCAGAGCATTGGGTAGGAAAAAAACTTCACCATCACCACCACTGCTGAAAATACAGACATTGTGTGTGAGCTTGGTTTGCTGGCATGATGATGTAATTTAACACACATATACACAGGCTTGTCCAAAAAGTGGGTAGCAAATATAAAAACGGGAATAATGCAATAATGTGTGTCTGGTATGTCTGTGCCTTTTTTCCATGTGACTTTCTCCGAGTGACCAAATGCTCTCATTTTTATCTTTTCACTTTATGACTTCCCTGCAAAACAGGAATCCTCTAGAAAAAATATATTCCCCCTGCATTATTCAAACTTAGTGGGATTCTCCTCCAAACTAGAATACTCTGCGAACAAGTGTATATCTCATGGCGTAGTAGTACAATTCACGTTTACTCTTTAGAATTGCCTAAAGTACACTATTTTTCATTGCTACATAAACTTACCCTAAAACTACACTGACATTGCCTCCAAAAAAATGCAACTTTTATACAAGTGAAGTGACTGAAACAAAAAATACTCTCTTGATATGAGAGCAAAGTTTTTCCTCTGGTGTTTTTTTTCGCAAAAAAGCTCAAGATTCAGCTTTGTGCCATTGGCTTCCGAGAATATCTATAGGTATATATTCTGTTATGGTTGGACGGAAACAAATATACAATCCCAATCTGAGTGTAGTAGTTAGCTACTGTTTCAAACATTCGAGAGAAATTAATGCCCACGTCACTATCAATTTCAACTTAAATAACGAGTAGAAAGCTCACTTGACTCTGTATTCTCCTACTCTGTAAAATAAGCTGCATAAATTCCTAGCTGCTGTTAGTCTCTCTTGGCGCTTACCCGTTTTTTGTTAGATATGTTCACTGGAAGCGATTTTTTGGAAGGAGAACCCATTTAATTACATAAATGAATTTTCCGAGAAAAAAACTGTTTTGAAAATCTTTTTTTAGGCCACTTTACAATCATCATTCTCTCATTACTGCTTATTTTCTCATTTACACCATTTTGGTTTCTTTAAAAAACTACGCTGGATGTGAAAACTGAATGTCTGACTGTAATGGTAAGGCTGAAAGACTTTTTGTGCGACTTGTTACTCTTCCATGGACAAATCTCAATTTAAAATAAGCTACATTTTTTACTTGTTTCCTTCATTCCTCCATTACCATTGTCCAGATCCTTTACCAGCTACCGCATTTGGAACAAAATCATTCTATAAATTCTAAAGCCCAACCTAGCCAGCCAACTATCAACATCCCAGGAAGGTAAATCCAAAAAAACAGGAAAACCAAAAATCGCTTGACCAGATAATACTTTATGCCGTACATTCATATAGAGCATATAAGTACTACTGTGTGTACTATTGAACAGCTAGAGAGAACACAAAAAACGTAGTAAACTTATTGTACATATTTTCCATTTTCCTTTTCGAAAAACTTTCCAATCCGGCGAAACATCTCTGTTTTTATGACAGACCCTCCTCCTTCACCGATATCAAAAGAGAATGAGCACAAGCAAACAACCAGAAGAGCGGCAACAGGACATAATCATCATAAAATAACCAACAGGATATCTGGCGCAATTTCGGTCACACAGAAAAAAGTTTCAGTGAAAGGATGAAAGAAAAACAGAACCCATAATATGCACGGCGTATACTTTCTCCACAAAGAGCACATTATTTTGATGTAACATGTATGTAACAACATATGTAAGTAAAAATATACATTTTATTGTACACATCAATATAACAAACAAAAACGCGATTTTTTTCAAAATGGTTTCCATTATTTTGTTATTCCTGGGAACACGAGGAATACCACTCGATGTACCGAAGTGTGTCCTTTTACTGTTTCCCTATGGGATATCTACTTATGACATAGGGTCCATATTATAGCAAAGAAGAAAGGCCGTTTGCACCCAACAGTCAGTCAGAATATATGTGTTGCCATTATAGGCTTT
Source organism: Callyntrura guangdongensis (assembly GCA_027744295.1). Taxonomy (NCBI): domain Eukaryota; kingdom Metazoa; phylum Arthropoda; class Collembola; order Entomobryomorpha; family Paronellidae; genus Callyntrura; species Callyntrura guangdongensis. The sequence continues at coordinate 9,158 of JAHZNB010001327.1, forward strand.
GTAGCTGTTGTTGGCAGTTTTGGGACTTACCGATGACTATGATGTACGAGGCATTGCCGTTCCATCGCATCGTCTTAGTCAAGAGTTTGTGGTAATGCTTACAGATGACATGCTATATGTAATCATAGTACACAAACATGAACAAAGGAGCCTACTTATGCTCAAAAAATGTATATACCTTCTTAAGCGTGTGCGCAATCCACAGACCGACGACTTGTTTCTTCAATGGCTTGTAAATATGAATCCACATCAACAACAACCAAACAGGTAAGTGACGTGCGGTAAGTAATATCCATTTCACTAGAAAAATTTTCTTTTCGTCTTCAGTCCTCTTCTCCGTAAGGGCTAATATCATTTTTACACCTTTTTCATATAAACCCAGTGAAATGCTGCTACAATTTCGCTCGCGCCCCAACAGCATTACTTTCTTTTCGAACGATGATGACGAGAGCCACGATGATAATGATGATGACGGCACCTTGTGAAAAGTGGTCGCAAGTTGGAAGGATGAGTAAGACATATTCTTCTTTTCATTGTCAGCAACGTCAAGAAACAACACGCTACGTTCATGTAATGTACCTATCATCTAGATACTCATGTAAACATAGATTGAAAAGAGCAAACGGAAAGACGAAAGAAAAGGATCACGTTTTAGCGCGTCTCCTCTTTCTCTCATCCCTTTCACTGTCTTTCTGTGTGTGTGTGTGAGCGCTATCTTTTCACGAACAGATATTTATTACTGAAAATAAGTAGAAAACGATACCTCTACTCTATAACAAACCACCACCTCTGATATATTTTTTCTCACAGAGGAAACTAGATCAATCGACTTTAGCAAAGCGGATTTCAGTACACATCAAGTACAACATACATGAAATGTGTGGTACCTTTACTTCCTTTACTTTGTACCACGCTTTTTTCTTTCTAGCTTTGCTTTTACCGTCCCATAAAAGTTTCGGCTGCCTTACTAATTCAAAAAGTAGATGCGTGTTAAATGTAGAACAACGTGTGAAAGAAAATCAGCCTGCCACAACCACCTACATATCAAGTGTGAGCAAGAGGATAGTAGATAGGCAAGGTAAGACGAGAAAAGAGAATTGATGATTGTACAACTTGAAAATATTTCCTACGTAATCTCCGTGTTGGAAGTTGGATTACCACCACCAGACCAAGAATATATACATATTATGTGTCCGCCACCTGAGAGGAAATAAGTACATACCTACGTATTTTGCCCTCTTGTGTCCCATTTTGGGTACTTTCTCCAAATACATACATACGACCAAAATGGATATAATGTCAAGCAGTGAAGATTCTTGTCTGCGTGTGTGCGAAGACATGTGGCAGTTGCTGGAAATGAGGTGTAGTTCCAAACTGGAATCCAAAAATGAGACAGAAGTAACCACGTAAGGGATCAAAAAAGATCTGGTAATACCCAATACACCAAGAGTATTATTACTGTGGGAAGTAAAGAAGGGAATTCTCAAAAAAGCGCGCACAGACACACACTTACAAGCACCGTTTCGTATATCTGCTGAATGGTAGCGACTCGACTTTTCTACTGGGAAACCAGTACGGATAAAAAAAAAAGAAAAAAATCTACGTCTTGTGTTGCCATATTTCATGAGATGAAGATGAGATGAAGATATGTACCAATGTAGGTACATAGGTAGTTTTTTTATTTTACCAACTACCAGCAGCGTTTACCCCTTTACTTGGAACAGCGGCGTAGTAAGCTTTTCCGTATAAAGTTACCCACATGGCGAAACCGTGCTCGGCAACTACATAATATTGTTTGTACATGCTCTGAAGTAGAACCCAGACGCGTCTTGAAAAGTCGGACATTTTCTCCGAAAAAGCCTTCAGCCGTGCCTAACCCTATTAGTGGCCACGCAACCGTCCTCCTTTTTCGGAAAGAATGTTCAAAATGGGTAGTAGTAGACACAACTACTGTCTTTCTACTTGAGATTTTGAAAATATCTCCAGCCTTCTCATCTTCTGTACCTTTTGTATTCGATTTATTTTTGTATTATACCCCATTTGCATCCACTAGTGGTGTTGGTGCTGCTGTTGGTTCCACTGTAACAATAACTGGGAATATTTTTCTCTTTTTAAACAAGAAAAAAGTCTATCCGAAGGAGAAAGGAGTTGAAAAATGCTCTTGTTTCATCCTATTATTGTTATTACTTTGGAAGAGTAGTGTTAAGGGAATTGGAACCGGGCGTGGAGCACATCAGGATAGGAAAAAAGCGTTAGATGTTAGACACGCATCCTTTTTCTTGTCCTGTTATTATGAGTATGTGCAACATTCATGAGGACTCCCAAAGGATGGCAGTCCGTCTAGTTACGTTAGTACTGCAGACGACGACCACTACACACACTCACACAGACGTTGCAGACAAGTACTTTGGTCTCCTGATGATGAAGGCGTGTGCTGTGCCCACGGTGGTTCACTTACTAGTTCAGTGTTCAGTAATAATTATGAGTATGAGCAAGCCGGACATAACCATGGTACAATTAACGGGAGAAAACTACACATGATTTTGGCATTTTCTATAATATTATGGTCATCATCGTATCCACATTTGTAATTAGTGAATTCGGTAAAATACGCAAGCTGAAGAAGAGGAATATTCAGACGAAAAATAAGTAGGCCTAGTAATTTGAAAGGTTTAGGTTTAAAAATTTACACTGGGAAAGATTGCATTGAATGCAAATAGTAAAAAAAATAAAAGTATCTAGTACCTAGGTGCATGGCTTTGTGAGAGTTGACACTTTTTCAACCACAGCGACAGTAATAAGTAATAGGTGTACTTGGACAAGGCAAAAATTACATTGATTTTCTCTCTTTTTTACCGTTGGTTGAACAGGAGCACTGAGGATTTCCCAATGTGTAAATTAAATAAGGAAATGAGCAGTAAAAGCAACCCAATAATTATAGGAAATTTTGTTGTCTAATTTCTCTTGCAGTAAAAGGTCATCAAAAATTAAAATCGCTTTCACGGTTTTGGGCGCTGTTTTTTTATTATCAAAATACGAGTTTTCTTAAAGCCATGCATGCAAAATTGGGAAAAGTCATCAGAAATGTATGGGTTTTCTACGTGCAAATGTCCTTGTCAGTTTGGAAAGTCCAATTTCTTGTAAGAATAAGTAGAATAAGAATTCGAGATAAATTATACATACAAAAAGAACTATAACTACAAGTTTTTTTTATACTGGAGGATGATCACAAAAACAGTAAATATACTGCAAGTATTTATTAGTACACCAACGAGAAAAATTTCACTCACGCTAATGCTGTGTTGTTACGAACCAGCAGTAAGCTAGAATCGATATGATGATACGGAGTTGTGTTGGTTAAATATATTGTTTTGTTCCAAAGGAAAAAAAACTTAATTAAAATTTTACTCATGGAAGACCTCGTTGGAAGCCGTTATTTGTATGCAAAATAAACCGCTCCGTCACACGACTAAAAGGCACCAATCATTCCTGATTATGCATAATATTTATCGTAAATATTCAATTTTTAATATAAACCTCGCGTAAACGGGAAAATGTTTTCAATGTTGGCGCTCTTTTTCTCTCTGCAGCCAAATAAAATTCATTTTCCGAAGGTCAACGACATTGGCTATTTAATATTACAATCGGCTCCCTTCTACGCAGACATGCTTTCGCGGATAGAAAGAGAGAGAACGGCGGCTGCTGCTGGAGTCTACGATGATAAAGCGAAAACCAAGCTCATTGCTTGTTTAAAAATCTAAAGTTGTAATGATGCTAGTGTGGCGTGGTGCAAGGTTAAAGCCAGAAAGCTGATCCAGATTCTCCGTAACACTTCGTGTACAATATATACACTCCACACACCAGGCCAACTTGAAGCAACCACGTCGTACCCTTGTTTAAGTAATAGGGCAAGTTTGTAATAAGAGTCATCAGAGCAAATATATGCGCAATAATGTCTGGTATGAGCACAACCTCATTTTGAAATTACGTATACGATTTGTTTTACGACTTTTTACTGACTTTTTCCGCCATGCCATTCTCCTCGCTGGTAGTGGAGACGGAGAATGGTGGTTTTGCACATGGTTCCACTGGCATGTATAGCCTTATAAATTTCAACACAAATTGAGTTTTCTTCCTTTAATTTGGCAAGAGTCAGCACTGGTCGTTTCAACCAAGACTACTGGAAAATGTTATTTTTTTATTATATTTGATTTGAGATCATGAGTGTCTGGATATGTCCTTTATTGCGTTACCCAGTCTCATATCGCTTGCGCCCATTCACATGGGGTTAGATAGGTACTCAGGAATATATCTATGGTACAAATACTACGACGATGACTACGTCGGTGAACGGTGAAGGAGAAAAAGATGAAAGTGAAGCGTTTACCACTTTAGCCCACTTTTTGTTGCTGGCTTTTAGATCCCCTTTCGTTCTCCTTTTCTCTGTGCACTTAAAAGACTCGCAGCAGTTTATGTTGAGCAGCAGGAGCAGCCGGGTTTTCATCGAGGCTGCTTATATCTCGATAACTTTATTATGAAAGGGCTGATGCAACTTTTAAAACCACCCGATCCTTTAAAATGATGATGCTGATGATCATGATAACTGATGTATATGTGTATAATGTAATGTGCAGAATAAAGTCCAATTTTAACCCTGCTACCATTCAATAGATCATCAAAGGAAACTCTCAATTTAGATTTTAATGGCACAACATTCTTTTCGTCCTTAGCGTAAAACAACAGTAGCTGTCGACGCCACCATCGCCTCTAAACTTTTTATGATCACATTTAACACTTTAAATTGCACTTTTGCATTTGTGGTGGCGGAGCAAAAATGTGTGTGGTGGAGGTTAAAAACCCTAACTGCGACCACAATTACAAAACGTCCTTCTTTAGACATTGCCTAAATATTTTTCTAAATTTAATTAACCAAGCTATTACATTACAAAACAAATAAAGATAAACTTTTACAACATTTTATAAAGTAAAAAGGTCAATCCTTGAATTAAAGAATAGTTTATACATATAAAATATCCTTATGTCAAATCATTTTATTTTTGTCTGAAATTTAACCTTAAAATTACGATTTTATGAAGTGAACCCGTTTAAAATTGTCTACTAAATTACAAACTGAAAGTGAACTTGATACAACTTGTTACAATACCGAGAAATAAAATACAAAAATATTATACCACACAATCAAACTCGTACAATTTTACTAGTTACAACTTGTATCGTATTTTTGTGTTGTATTTGATGTTGTTGGACTAGCCAACCATTATTGTGCCAAAAAATGTTGTGAAGGGGCGATCCCTTTTCCCTGTCAGTTTGAACAACATTCACAATGAAGTTGCTTTTTATTGAAAAAATAGTCTATTTTCAAGTATAAATATCTCATCATCACCTCTAGCTCTGAAATGTGCTAGATGGGTGTCAAACGCAGCAGATCAGACCATTACAGCAGTCCCCGAATCAAGAATACTTGGCAAAAATAGGTCCGTTCCGAATACTGTATAGTCATTTTCAAGTATAAATATCTCATCATCACCTCTAGCTCTGAAATGTGCTAGATGGGTGTCAAACGCAGCAGATCAGACCATTACAGCAGTCCCCGAATCAAGAATGCTTGGTGGTCCGTTCCGAATACTGTATAGTCAACAGTAGTGAAACTATCCACTCCAAAACTGCAGGATCATTTCTCGAGAAAGAAAGCTAAACTTTGTTATTATCATTTCAATTCGCTTTGTTCTCCTGTAGATGTTGCAAACAATTCTCTCCCGGTTACTGCTACTGCTGTGTATCCCATCCCATTTCATGCATAACAGGCACACTCCACAACTTTCATCTTTCCCCCCATTTTTTCGTTCATTCTCGTCGTCTCATCACAACACAATACCCTGGAATTCTCTTTTGTTTCTCCCGGTTTCCCGACGATGCAGATGATCATACGGATGTTGGTTGATTCTTTGCCGCTGACCTATTTTCCTAAGTTCGCAAATTCAGTTAGGATGAGAAGGAGCCGACTTCCAAAGAAAGATAGAAAGAAACTTGCCCCTACTTCTATGTGTAAACTGGATGTATTCAAAAAGGCATGCCATCATCCTCATCGTCATCATCAGTAGGAAATAAAAGAAAGAAGAGGTACAAGTAGCAGCTGCTTAACTTCAATTCTCTCTACCAGGAATACACCATGAGCACATCACCACACAACCCCTACCACTACACACATTACTAACTGCCTGGACACTACAGGATAACGTGCTCTTGTTTCCTCATATGACTTGCTGCTCTATAAATGTTTAAGAGGGAGCATTTCTTTGCAGAGAGAGAGAGAGAGAGTAAGAGAGCACCAGGGCAAAAGTAGAGAAAAAGGAAAAGAGGCACTAATACAAGTGTTCATAAAAATCCACACAACTTATTGCCTGCTTCACGTCCTTCCTTACTCCTCTCAAATCCATATGTTGGTCGTAGAAAATCCTAAAGAATTCTCCTTTCGTGATTCGTGACTGAAACAAACTCAGAAAGAAACGGAGAAAGAATCAAGTCAGAAAAATGAAAAAAGGAAACTTTTATGCTTTATAGGGCTCGCATTCATGCATACAGAAAGAGAGAGAGAGAAAGGGAGACATGCAAACACTAATCAAATCATGTATGTAAGTAGTTAAAGTGTGTCAGTATGTAGTAGTGTGCTTCCTATATATATGCCACTAGTGTGCTTTCCTTAATGTAGAAACAAAAGAAACTGCAGCACTACACACACCAACCACCCGGACAACAGATGCACATAATGCTCGCTGTTTTTCAACAACGACGGAATACTTACGTAGGGAGAGTGCCGAGTAAAGTGGAAAAAAGGTCAACCCATTTGCCATTTGGTTGCTGAATTTTCATATACAGGCGTTGTAAACATATTATTATTATGTCTCCCCATTTGTCTCTATTTTGATGTTTAGGACAAACTCAAAAACCCCGATGGGATGCGCAAATATGCGCTTTCAAGCATTCATGGCAATTTCGACTCTTTTCTCTCTCTGTAGGTCTTTGGGTTTCTCTCGGCTTTATCTTCATGAATGAAAATCACCTTCCCTTGTCGGCACACATCAATTCAGGTGGCGTTAATGGCCTTTTAAGCGATTTATTTCCCGCGGAATAAACATAAAAATATTTAAAGGTGTTATCATCACTGCAATCTAAAAGAGCTAACGGTACTATCAGCAGCGCATAATGATGTGGAGTCGGGTGTCAAGTACGATTTCTTTTTATCACCGTTTTTGTTTATCTGTCGAGCTAGATCTTTGGTTAATTGCCTATTATAGTGGCTTACTCGGGAGTAGATTTGAAAGACAAAAAATGGATGTTTACAGATGGAGCTTGGGAGAGCGTCATACGGTTTAATTTTAATGGTTATCGTTTGCCTGGAAAATGCGGCAGTAAAAATCAAAAGCAAAATTTTTGAAATTCCCATGTCATGATAATTTTGTAACTGGGAGGAATGCATTGTGCCTTTAATAGTGCTAGACGCCGCACAGGGGATTTATTTATAATAAAGTTATACTAAAGCATTAGGTTCAATATAACCGGTATTTCAGAAACAGTTTGTCTATTCTGTAATCCAAAATAAGTTTAACCTTTATACATATATATTGTGTAATACATATTTCTCCAAAAAAATATTCCCGGAAATTGTTAAGGTATAAATATTTTTCAAAGGAAAAATTCTTTTCAACTCTTCCTTTCAAAATATTTGACCAATGTGGCGCTACTCTTTGGAAAATTGCCGATCAAAATGATGAACCAAGTCGCGATTCCGACACAAATAGATAAATATATAGCGTTTTTATGTTCTATACATATAATTACATAAAATAAAATACACCGTTCCATGAAATTTTGCCAGTAAATATTTCTAGAATACCACATAAAAGTATATCAACCTTATGTTTTGAAAAATTCAATGTACAAAACTGTACCACTATGGCCTGTGATCAACAGAGACATTTGTTGAAAGTCAAGAGAAACCATTGAAATGTTTCCATCAGAAGATACGAACTCCTACTACTCGTCATTTGGTTTATTATATGATACTTGACCACAACATTTTCTCTTTCCTTTTTCCACGTAATAAATAGCGCGCTTTTTGTCAACCTTTGTGCCATTTCAACTACTTCCATGCTTACTTGCTATAGCGAATATTGTAAAACGAATGGGAAGAGAAATGAGAGTGTGTGTTTTGGAAATCGCATATGTATACGCGGAATTACGTATCATTTGACTTCAAGGCCTGACCATTTTCTTTCAGAGGAAAAAAGATGCATTATTTTCTTTTGCCGTGTTTTTATCGACTTTAGGGCTTTCAGTATTGAACGGGGGAGTATTTTTCTTTGTGCAAAAAATTCACTTGGCAAATGAAAGATGATTTTATTTCTGTTTGAACGAATCATGTTGATGATGATGACACTCTTGTGTAACGAATATATTGTTCCTTCTCAACAAGACCGATCTTGGGAAAGTGTACGAATGAATCATGATGTCAGACTATTTTTTACGAGAAAATAACAGTAATGTGTAGCATAAGTACATTATGAATGGTTTCTATTACATGGGACGATGCGTTCTATAGATACTAAACCTTTCTCGAGTAAAGACGTGCTTCTCGATTTGACCTAAATAAACGAAACGTCAAACAGTCTCTTCTAATATTACAAATGAGTTGTGTCAACAACTTTAACTAGGGATGTGTCTCTCTCTCCACCTCTGTATATACGTGTGTGTGTGTGTCTTTGTATATGTTTCTTTCCTTTTCTGCCGTTCTCCAATTTCTGTGCAGGGTACCTAATAGCGGTAGCGCCCTTACGGAAAACTCTTTTCAGAGATGTTAAGGCATCGCTCCGCCGACTAATGCTGGTATTGTTTCGTCTGCCATTCCATAATCAAAATAATATCGGATATAACCACGAAAACACGCCGATTTCGGAGCGGTCTCTTTTGTTCTATATGACTAGATGGTAGCGACGTTAGTACACACAGATTTTTGCAAAATCTTGACTGGAGACACAAATATATACTCACAAAGAGATATCCAGCGATTTAGCAATTTCTTTCTTTTCGTGAAAGATAGGATTGGAACCTTCAACAAAATAAACGGGTAGGCAAGCTGATTGTTGGGCAAATTACCAAAAAGCATTTTTGATCTAAAAAATCGTTCTGTCCGCATCCTGAAGTTTGGTAGCTTTTTCTTCGTCGAAAAATAAGCTATTTCAGCACAAGGTAGACCTTTAAGCCTTCCTGCTAGCAGTACATACTACTAGTAGAGATCTGAAACAGTTAAGGTGCAAAAGGGAATTATCTTTGTCAAATGGATTCAGAATACGATCTATTTTATCAGGCTTTTTTTGGAGACTGGTGCTGCTGGTGGACAGTTAACTAGTAAAAGATTAAACCTGGCCGGGTGGGCTATAAACAGTTACCTATGTCAATGTCACTTGCACAGTTTGAACAAAGGAAATGAATAAAAACGGGTTAGGTATTTGTTGGAACGTTGTGAAAGCCAGTTTTATTAGAGGTAGTTGTTGTAGTAGAGTTCCAAATGAGTGTGATAATTTCATGGAGCTGCCAATTATTCTCTAATTATTCCAATTGCACGTTCCTCATAAACAACCCATTATCAGCAACAGATAATCATCATTATTTCTACGACGGTGATAGATATTACCTGAAAGTAAATTTTATTATGGGACAAAGCACGGAAAAGCTTTAAAAACTGGGGAGATTACTGTCACTACATGTAATGGCCAGCATCACGCACACATTGTGCGCTGCTGACAACTAGCAATTCACTCCCTGCCGTTTACACATTACTTCTAATAGGTAAAATAACATATTTTGAGCTATGCATATGCATATAATATACCTACACATAAAGTTACTTTCGGTTAACATATAAATGCAATATGACTGAATGACCGCTGCATTATGTATGTATTTGTCATAAATTTAACACTACACTGCCCAGTACCAGGAGAAAAAATGAATTAGAATAAGTAATAAAAATGCCCACAAATAAGTTGACTGCCGCACCATAAAAACTGGCATTTTAACGCGAGATTAATGCTTTCTAATGTTAGGAGCTGTAAAAAACTAAAATGGTCACTACAAATAGAATGCGTATGATTTCCTCTAAGAAAGCGGAAAAAAGGGTAAAATTGGCAGCAGCGCCCACCCTTCCTTTCTGTCTGACCGATTATTTTTTGTGATATCATTTTTATCACATTTAAACACGCGGCTAATATACACACGAGTATTGAATCATTTTCCAGTCTACCTATACCACTACTGCTGCTGCTTCCCCCTGTAAAGGACAGGCAGACAGACACAAACGTGACGTGGGAGGTCTCTGGTCTGCTGCCATAATATTCCAAGTAAAAAAAAGATTACTCCCATGTTACCTAAAAAGTATCATTTTTTAATTCGATGCGTGCGGTTATTATAACTGCATATATACCAGTACATTTCAGACATGAAATTTTCTCCAGAATCAATACAAAATATCGCTCAAAATCTCTTTTTATTCTATCCCGAATCGGAAAAAGAAGCATTCAAAAAGTTCTGACATGCCCATTTTGTCTGGACAGTAAAGAAAATACACTCTACGAGCAGAAAATTACCGAGTAGAAAAAAACTCCCCAAAAAATGTTACAACTGCACTGGGGAAACTTATCATTGCTTTAGATGGGCGCATTTCGTTTTGATGTCGGACGGATAGGTATCTAACGATTTTTTTTTCTCTCTCTCGTTTTGTTGCCTGCCTTGCTTGTCGACAAACTCTAGTGGACCGTCCGTATCGGCCCATAAACGTATTGTGGCTGGTGAAAGAGCATGTTACGTTATAAATGCATATCGCGTTCCTTATTTTTCTTCCTGAATCACAAAGGACTTTTCCAACTCCCCCAAGTAATATTCTTCCGCTTTGACTGCTTACAACCACATAAGCATTCCAGGCGCACAGTTTTATAGAGAATCGTTTAACGGGAAAGGTGGGAGGGTTACGATAGTAGAAGGAGCAATGCTGCCACGAACATACCTATTACTTCTCTTGATATTAGAGTACGTCTCCCAAAACGAATCCCTTTTTTGTGGCTTTTCCTACATACAAGTGTTTAATCTTCTATTACCGCGCTGTCTGCTGCGTATATGTGTGTACCACGGTGTAAAGCTGGTGGAGGCGACGGTGTTGTGTGTGTGTTACCGTCTAACTACTGGGCTCTCATCTACACAGCAGCAGCGCTCAGAAAGTAAGTGATATTGCTGCACAAGCAGTTTTACTGTGATGAGTTATGACTTTCGTTCACATTGTGCGATGAGTGGATGTACCACTGTTGCTGCTGAGAGGCTGTACTTTAAGGAAAAACTGGAGAGTAGCAGTGCGAGAAAGACAAACCTTCTCTCTTCGCTCCCTCTCTCTCTCCTCTCTTGGTTTAATGCACTCCCAGTGTAACTGATGCCATAAAAACCGATGCATGGATGGTGTCTCCCTGTCATTTAATTTCCTGAAAAGCTTAGCCACATCTTGAAAATGGCTTATATTTAAGAGATTAGTTTCTGAAGCGACTCTCGCGCGCCTACTCTACAATAATTTTACTTTACCTGGTAAAATGAAAGTTTCTGTAGAAGTAGATTTTCGCGTCGGGAAATTTAATTTAATCAAAGCTAAACACACACACACCATGAAGCATCCTGTAAAGAAATATCCACGCGTACTACGTTTGTGGAGGCGGCAGCAAAGGGACGATACAGAGCTGCTTTGATTAAATCATTTTAATTTATCCTTCATCATGTAGTCTGGCTGCTGCCATTCTGAGAAATTGAGTTTCAAGCTATAAAATGGCCCTTTATTGTTTTAAACGTGAGGGCAAAAAGTATCCACTTTTTCAATTTGGACAAAATTTATTTGCAGTTTGTTTTCTGGACACGAACAAAAAATCCCTTTCTGGCTTTTCCCTTATCAATCGTTTTTGACATATGTTGTATTGTATCGTTTAACTCTCTCTCTCAAAAAAGAATTCTTTGTTTCATGAAACAATTTAGAATGGGAGCGTGGGTGGTTAAATATGGGTGATTGACACATACATGCCTACATAAACAGATCTACATTGAATACAATGGATACGAACGACTTTTTAATCCATTCTCTTTCAAATGAACGAGTGTTTTTGTAGGTTAACAGGAAGAACAACAGTTTATACATACAAAAGGGCCTTTTAAATTTATCACTTTACTCAGTCAATACGATTCCGTAATGAAAAACAGTATTTTACTCGAGGGAACCTTACCCGCTTCCCATTGTTCTAACTCGGACAACAAGCAGTAGTCATATTACTGTAAGCCGATTCCCCATTGCAGATTCGTGGAATTCCGTGTAAACCTGAGGTTTACGGGATTATTCAAAATGCCAGCGAGCACAAAACGTGTACGAGGTATTCTTGTTAAACGACTCTATCTGTGATAAAATGAAGTCTAGCGTATATAAACCTGATGGGGTAGTGTTGGTAGCTTTACGATTTCACAAGAACGAATGATTGAGGATGAGGGAGCAAGCAGGCAGGGAAAATAATCTTTCCCATGGAATGTAGCGTTTTGGAATTAAAATCCGTTGAAGTCAAGTGTGAATAGAATAAGACAGCATGATTTGATAAGCAGGAGGGTGCGATTTGCTAATACTAATTCCAGACTGCAAGTAAAATACGTTATTGTTTGCTACGAGGAATGAAATGAGAAAACAAACAGTGTTCATACTCTCATGGAATTTTGAGTTTTTTCCCAAAAACTCGACAATGATGATAGCAGCTTAGAGTTTGACCCAAGATCAAAATATTCATGTTAGTTGTGAACTACTAGTTTATACTAGCTTGGGCTTACATACATATAAACTTATTCGACTTTGAACTGTGAAATAAATTGGTGAGGTGTGAGTATTTTCTGTGGTGGTGGTATTTCCCTGAAAGATTTATTCTTTAGCAATAAAACATGCTGAATTTTGTAGCGTTTATTATAAACCATCACCACAACACATGTAATGTTAAATTTTGTAAGTATGGAATTTGTTATTATATATTTCACCAGGGATGTTTTGCAGAGAGAAAGAAAGTTGTGTCTGTACAAGAGGAAAGCTCCAGCTCTTCAGGCAGTTGGGAGAAAACGAGAAAGAGAAAAAAGTTGGAGGGCTGGAAAGTAGTTGTATAAGTGTGTGTGTGTATATTATGCACATATTATACATACCTGCAGTTACATTTCCTTTTGAGCTTCTCGTAGTCATTCACTTGTGTATAAAGACAATGGAAAGGACAACCGGACGCAAAAGCATTCATCATTCGTTGTGCCGAGAGCGGATGGAATTCCCATTATTACCAACAAAGTCCTTTCATCCACCAACTACCACCAGCTACATTAAATTTATGTATACATGCTTGTTTATGCCTTAGTCGATCCGTCCACCCACGTTCCAGTAAGCAATGAAGAAGAGTGCAGACTGCGTAGTAGTGGTATATATATAATTACTTATCATCATGTTACCATTATACTTTTTAGTAAATTAGTTCATTCGGCTACATGCACTGTGTACCCAAGGAAAACTTCCTCATTGCCAAAGACCCCACTTTCAAATGATTTGTGCTCAAGTGTTCCTTTCAAAAGACCAATGCGCTACTCGCCTCGTTCATGTATCTTTTTCTCTAGACTACTGCTTGCAATCAAGCAGCAGAAGAATGAGCAACACAAATATATTTCAGTTCAGTTGAACTATTTCTAGAAATGTATTTGTACGTAGCACACATTACCTTGTGTGTCTTGCAGACACGCTGTCTTATTTGGGGCATCATGATTCATATGGCACGTCGAGGCCTCTTGGTAAAACCCCGAAATCTCACGCATTCTGTTCCATTTTTAAACCAGAGTTCTAAAATTACAAAGTAGTTGTGTGTAGATTTCATTGTGTATAACCGACTGTTAAATTAAATTGTATATTCTCATATCTTCTCGTAAGTAGCAAGCTTACATAAGAAGTAGTACACAATGTTTACTTCTCATCAAAAATGAAAGCTGAGGAAGGAAGAGGCTTATCATGGTATTTAGATGCTTCCGTATTACCCGACAGCTACTATAGATACTACGCAATAACAACAGCAGTAATGCTCTAACCTTTATGAAATTTTCTTTGTCTTCGTCATTCTGCAATCAACGCCATTGCGTAGCTTAAATCGTTGTCATCATCGTCGTTACAAATATCACAAGAACAACACAAAAGCAAAAACTCCTTCAAGTGCCATACATCCAAATTTGAGTAAACATTTTGGCAACAGTTCTAAAAGATAATTTGACAGCCATATCAGGTAACATAGTAAAAGTATAATATAAGTATGTATATATGCATACGCACACGCATTTCTGCACTTTCACCGCTCAAAGTACTACTAGTTGTAAAACGACAGCTTTTTGCCTATCTTCTTAATACGTACTTCCACTTTAATGTTCACTATAAATGGTGTAATAATAGAAAACTTGTTCATTTACTGCAAAGTTTAGGTATACATGAAAATGGTCTAACTTACTCTATGATGACGAGAAAGCATTGTCTGTGTGGCGAAAGTCGTAGAAAATGTGGTGTAGTAGTATAGTGGCAGTGTTTTCTTCGATGACGACAGCATTTTCCTCTGTTAGCTCTCGGGTGGAAATACGAAAAGTATACTTTGTTTGCGCGCAACTTTTTAGCCTATAAGATCTGTCCCAAAGTCTAATCTAAACTAAGATTTATTTATCTCTCAGAGAAAGGAGGAGAATCTCAATATATTATAATGTTTAGTTTAGTCTCTCTCTCCCTCCCTCTCTGCTCCGTTGATTTCAGCTTCTTTAACTCCGTTAGTCTTAAATAGTTTATGTCTTATAGGTTTACTTAGATGTTTTAAAACCGTAGAATTAAACAGAAATATAGGCACATTGCTCGTGAATATGTAGTATACTTTTATAATATTTGTAGGGATGTGGACAACGGGGGAAGAATACAGTGCCAATTTTCGAAGGTACATACACACGCCGTTTTACTTTCTCTCTCTTGCAAGTTAACCAAACCCTTTTCCAGTCTCCCGTAATAACGTGCTCACAGCAGCAAAAGAAGTTGTGTTTTGTACACTGTCCATGACATATAATGAGTCCACCGTCGCTACTGCTATAACTTAACGTTTAAATGAATGAAGCGTATAGTATAATCTATTGTACTTTTGCAAGTACTACCGTGTCGGATATATAGCATGTATGTATGTATATCCAAGCATCCCATCGGACACTAAGGACAAGTTCGTGTAACAGTGGTTTAGATTTGGCTAAGGAGAATTTTACCAAGTACCTACCTTGCTCCTTTTTAAAACGGATGCGAAATCAAAGACCTTTAATATTACCACCTCATTTTGTCAGCTAAGTCTAATAAATGAGTTGCGGATCTGCATTGCGAGAATTTCTTGGAAGGATGTGGAGAAATGGAAGGACAAAGAAATGTACACGCCCACGTAACTTTTATTTACAAACGAATTAATGAGAGAATGAGCTTCACCCCTCCACAAAGCCCTAAATTGTATCTGAATCCCAGGATCGGGGTATAATTTGGGTAAGTTTTGGAAATATAAACCTTACCCGTGTGCTACACCGGACGTATGCATATTCAGCCCTATTTATTTTTCATTGTGTTCATGTGTACACGGGACGATTTGCTAACTTTGCTCCTCACTCTTGACACTGTAGAGTAATGTTTTGCTAGAGAGTTGAGAAAATGTATTACATCTGGGAATACGTACGAGTACCGCTAGGATAGTTAGCAAACTCGTACTTAATTTAAAATTATGTCGAAATTGAATCAACGCATTTTCCCTAGAGTTGGACCTCCTTTGTTAGTCTGCGTGTATTTAAAACGCAGAGAGAGGGAGAGAAAGAGGAACGGAGGAGAGGAAGGAAAAATTTTGCTTGAGGTAAGAAATACATTAATATGCTACGCGTACTATTTGCACGTACCAATTTTCAGAAGCCTCATCAAAACGAGAATTTGTTCCGAGTTCTTAAAGCGCGTTGTTACGATTCAACACTATTGCTACAGTTGTTGTATGGTTTCCATATCCGTTTTAGTTTTGGCGTAACACAGTTTGCTTGCTTGCAGCTTTACGCTTTCCACCAGCCCTCCATGTGTACACATTCTTCTTGATTTATATTTCCAACTTGATAAATATAAATGACAGATTTTTCCTGCTGATTTCCTCATTGCAATTTTATATTTACGCTGAAAGTGCTTCGTTCTCCTTAACACCACAGAGCTGTAGCAGTGGCTTGGTTAAGTCGCAGTCAGTTATTCTTCACTCTCAGTGGCACAACACAAATCTGCCATAATGCGAGCGTTAAGAGAGAATGAATGAGTTATGGATCCTTTTTGGAATGACTGTCTTGGGTAAACACATGGAAGGCAAAC
>JAHZNB010001328.1:0-16839 GCA_027744295.1 Callyntrura guangdongensis
CAGGATAAGAATCCAAAGCTCGAGATACTCACTACTCACAAGACGACTGACGGACCATAAACCGTCCCCGGATCGTATGAAATGTCCCCGAAACGTTTCGTTAACTCAAATAATGAAATTGCAGTTGCAATGCAATATATGTTTTTGACTCGTTGAAGATCGTCTTGCTAACAGAATACAATGGCTTTAGCGAGTAGTTCCTATCTCAATGACAAAATTAAAACAGGGAAAAACACACCGAAGAAACTATCGTGTACCGTCCACGTTGCGGTGAACCTTCCAACAAACAAACCAAAGGAATGTTTGATTCTAGAAACAAAAATTGCGGAGAGTAAAAATTTAGAGCGCCATACCCACGAACCTTTTTTTCCTCCGGCAATGTAAATATATGTGTTTGCAAAAACGTTGAGTTCAAGATGGGAAATAAAAAAGCAGCAGGAGCAAAGGAGAGAACTGAAATAAGAGAGAAAGGAGAAAACGCAAATGGCCAACAACGAAAGCTAAAGCATGCACATGCAGAGAGTTTGAGCCATGAATATAAAAAAGGGATATGAAACTTTTTCGGCTGATTGTCATGCGGAAACTTGGCTTAACCATGCATGGCATAACATTCAATCCGTCATTCTAAAACGTATGCCTATTCCTATCGTTTCTTTTGTGTTATGTGCTTCCAAACCGTCATGTTCCCTTCTTATTACTGGGCCCGTCGTATAACTAACTACCTATAATATATTTCATATGTTGGCATGCACATGTGTCAAGCGTCTATATGTGTGTGTGTGTGTGTTTAAAAAATATTTCCATACTACTTCATATTCACGTCATATGAACATCATACATCAACAAACAAAACAACAGGATGGAGAAAAAAATGAGTGAGTTGGATGTAATAGTAATAGAAAGGATTTGCCTACATGAAAACTCCCCTAAAGTACAATCCGAATGGAACTGTATGGGAATAAAACTGGCTGACTTTGCTGGTTGGCGTTTTATAAATAATATATTTTCGATAAAGGCACAAAGTCGAAATGCTGTGCTCTGTGTTCTGTATGCTATGCACCAGCACCACGCGTATGTTTTTGTACATGCCTTATATGTAAAATGTAAGTAGGCACGGTAGTAGGAATAAAGGGGAGGAAAGAAAGAAAACTTATACTATATGCGACAAATTTGAAAGTTATGTTGGTCGTCACCGATTGTCCTCTGTACCCACATCCTGCCACTAACCATGGCTAAATTAATGGTTTTACTATTACCACAACCATGACGGTAATCCAACTTTTGCTACTCTTGTTCGGCTTGGATGAGTGTGAATCTGATAAAAAAAATCTTTGCTTGTGTGAATTTCTCTTCTTTTATTGATATTCCCTACTTTACTTTTTCGTTCTTGGCTACTTGCTTGTTATACGCAATATTGCGACTTTGCGACAAGCTCAAGTTATGTGTTGTTCTTAGGTGGTCTGGTGATTAGGATAAGTGATGCGGTTACTACCAACCGAACCTCCAACTGTAATGAGTCACTGTGGATTTAGCAACCTAAATAAATGAAGCCGCCTATTATGTTCCAGACAAACCCCAAACCTTATAAGATAGCTATACTAAAACTTTGTGTTGGCTTCTTCATGTGTGAAGAACGGAACGCTACTCAAGTCTAACGTTCCGTTACAAAATCCCTGGTTAAATGAAATCACCCGTGTTAAATGAAACAATAACTATTTAAGGAAGAATCTATTGGATGGCAAATTGCAAGTCAATATATTCACAAGTCGGATCTTTAATAAGCTTGCTATTACTTCCACTTAATTTAACAATGAATTGCCTATTAATACTGCTTCCAACTGGCAACTTCGCTTCTCCTCTCTCTACTCTTTTCTCACTGCTGAGCTGCTTCCACGCCACTGATTGTGAAACATACCTGCTGCTTCTTCTCAAAAGCTATTCTGTAAATTACGTAATTTTTATCGTTGTCTCCCAAACGCACGCCATACATAAAGGATCGTCGTATTCGTCGTACTAGTAAAGTTAGTAACGAACGTAAATTGCTTCCATCCTCTATTGCATACTTTGTGTTACGTGTACCTTTATTTACAGCCAAAGTCGACACAATAATGTTTTCTGCTCTGCGTTTCTGCGTGTTGTAATTTCTTGTCCATGGGAAAGAAAACTTTGTTGGTTGAAAAGTATAGGTATACTAGCCAGAGTATATAAAGATAACTATTATCTATCGCGGTTTGGATTGTTGGGTATTTACCAAGAATGAAGAAACAAAAAAGCTGCTTATGCGGCTGGATCAAAATGTTCAAAATGCGGGTTCAAACACACGAAAAGACAAAAAGCTCGCGTACACAGAAGCTCATGAATTCTATCTGAGATATGCATAAATGCCGCGCTGGATTTTAGTTTGCGTGATCTGCATCGTGCATTTGTAGTTTTTTTTTGGTACTGTGCAGACACACACATGCACACATACATTATGATGAGCAAAACATTTTTGTTACTTTTGCTTTTCAGGGAACAAAATACGCATATGCCGCTTGCCACGCCATCGCCTCGTAATTGCCATTTTTCATGCAAATTTATCACTGCTCGTCTTTTTATGTTCTCCAGAAGGAGCAGTAGTAGTCGTGTCCGTGCCATTGCTGCGTTCTTCAAGCCATACAATTCTCGCTGTTTTCCGTTGCACTAACTACAGAAGATGAGAATGTTATACCTCTCTTGTCTCTCTGTTTGTTTATGTGTGTTTCTCCTTTGCTGTCTGTTATTGTGTCTGATGGGGAAGAATAAGAAGACACGATACGTGGTGCCATAATGTCGCCAAAAAGACGTAACAAGAAGAAAGGCAATTTAGAAATAAAAGTATACATTTAGGTAGACCAGACATGTTATGTTTGTACGTATAAATGCTACAAAATCATGCTCGTGCTGCTTTGCTGCTCCAAAAGTATGCAAACATTTTCGTTCTTACAAATTACAAGCTGGAGAGAGACGAAACATAACGCATACCATTTTCACTTTCCACCCTAGTGATAATATCTTATAAAAAGAAACTATATACACAGACACACACTCACGTGCATACCCACTTGACTTTGCTACGGCCCAAAAGGGAAACAAAAAAACATTACCCATCAGAAACTGGAATTTGAGCCAATGCTATCGTTATTACAATGATACAAATCGTGTTGCGACTGTACATATTTTGATATTAACTATCCTTACGTTCCATACGGATAGTTTTGTAGGTATGCCTGCATTGCACACCACGCGAACAAAGGGAATAAAAAAAGCTCTTCGCAATTCAGACAGGACAGGAAGGAAACCTGCTTAGGAGTTGTAGCATTTAGTATGGAAATAAAGTAAAAGTGAGAGGCTCTTTTGTGGGTGTTTAGATTAGTAGCAGGAGAAAGAAGTAAAGAAGGCAGAAAGAAAAGGAGCACACACACGTCACTATATAACTGTTTATATTTATGTAGTATATATGTGTTGTGTGTATTTACCTATCATCGTCGAGCTTTTCATACGTGCCACTTTGTACAAACCAGACGAAACGACATCAGACTGACATGTGAAACTCCTTCGTCCAGCAGCAGCAGCAATGCTGCTGCAGCATCCGTTTAAAAAAGGAGGAGTATGTGTGTCAGTTCCATGTACGCTCGTGTTTCAACTTTCAACAAACAACTACGGAAACTGAAAAGAAGGAGTAATATAGCCATAAACATTTAGCAGTATGATTTCATCTTGTTCGCTCTTTCCACTACACTTACTTGAAGAGCAGGCACGAGGACACGAAAAGAGCAAAAATTACTGGTTGCTGCGTTAAAACGACGGATGAAATAGCAAAAAGCAACAGAACAACGCCAAATGTAACGAGAGTAGGGGGGAAGTAATACATACATAATTCGAGTTTTTGTGTGTCAGGACTCGGGACTTGCCAGTCATTGTCAAATGGCTCATGTGATGATTAGGTTTTCAGCAGCGTGTTTCTGCTGTTTCATTATGCATGTTATTTTATGTCCCTATTACCTTCTTCCTGGTATTTGACACGAAAAGATGCATTATGTAGATTGTACACACAGGAACAAGCAATTTGGCTGTGAAGCGCTTGACAATTTGACGATCGCGGACAAAAGAAATAAAATTGTTTAAACGCACATGACTAGCACTATACTAGATGCTGGGAAAATATATAGAGAATCTCTGTATGTCAGCGTTATATTCATATTGGGAATATTGGGATATTATGTATTATAAAAAATAATTTATTTAAACAGAAAAACTGTGTTTTGTTCATTTTTCTACTTGTAAATGAAAATTGCCTAATTTTCAAAGTTAATGATCGACAGCAGGCATCACAAATCATAAGTTGTACATAGTTCTTACCATACAAGTATTTCAACACTTTTTTTGCTGTCTTACTGACTTTTGGCACGACCATGGAACACTTGAGAAGTGAATAACAATGTTGAAATTGGAATAACAAATTTCCGTTGCCTCATTTCGACTTTTGTTGGTTTGAAGGTTGAGTGCCTGTGTGTGAGAGACGTCTGTCACAATGGAGCATTTCAAGAATTTGAGTCACTTGACTTTTGACTAGAAGTCTTTGATTATTAAATTTGTTTTATCTGTGTAGTAGTCAGTTATTGCAGCAAAATAACATGTCGCAGTGGGGGGGGGGCTAACTAGATTACTAGATAGTACACGATGTATACGTATTTGTACCCGGTACATATTTTTGAAAAATATACACGGTGAGTGGATGCTCTACATTCAACTTGAAGGAATTGTAATCAGAATCGGTGAGAAGGAAAATGTAAAGATGTTCAGAAGCGTGCATGCGAGCAACACGTTTACCACCTCCAAGCACCAAAGCACTAGTTTTCGTAGCTGCCTTATGGTAGTTCTATCAGTTTTTGGCTTTCTTTCTCATTTCAGCACGAGTTTTGAGATTGTGTTTTGGATTATCACCACTTTCACGTTATGAATTAAAAAGCAAGAAAAATAAATGTCAAGAGAGTTGTAAAATACGAGGATTTATATTAAATAAACTTTATTGGTTGCCGCGACGTAGTACTAGTACTAGATGTTTTCATTTAATACTTGGTGGAGTTCCAGCAGGTCCAGACAATAAAATTTATGTAACATTTACACAAAAACTCTGACTAAAGTGTAGCGTACTTTTGAAGTCAATATTGCATTGTTATCGTAATCGTAAATGAAGATGAAGAGTAAAACTTATACACAACGTACAATTAAGTTGATTGAATAAAACAAAGTAAATGATTAATGCCAGCTTGGATTAAATAATAAAATATTATTTTTAAATGAGACCTCCGTTTACGATATTTTCTTAGCGTTCGTCATACGAATAATGTATTAAAATGACTTACAGTTAAACAACTACATGGTACATTTTAAAATAGCACTATATTTACATATGTTGTACGTAATTATATTCCCATCTGTTTATCTGCAGCAGTGGGATAAATTAAAGACTGGAAACTTTCCAGTGGAAAGGTCAATATTCATTAATATTTATAATTATCATACGTAACGACAAGAGGGCGTCTGTGTTTAGGTTATGTGTGGATCCTCGAAACTATAGTGTTCAGTGTGTTCGGTATCAAAAACTACATTATTGCAATGTCTGGTGTTTTACTTTTACATAAACACGAATAAAATGTTATAAGGTTGCATGTAAATACAATTTTGGTACACATTACATACAGTTAATAGCAGCACATAACAGCGTTGTGCAGGATGGATATGGAATAATTAACTAATCGTAAGTGTTCGATAAAGTATAAGTTGTTAGCTGACAGGAAACATGGAATGACGTTGGAATCTAAATCTTAGCGATAATGTTAAAACTTTGTATGAAAATTTTGCGACCTTGTTAGCTGTTGGTTAGAATTAATAAATAATGATGTTCTCTGATGATGATGTGTGCAGGGAAATTTAATTCCTGAAACTGAAGAATGACATGAGGGATTTGACTCTTGGTGACTCAGTGGATAAAAGTGATCCCTTTTTCCAGTCTAAGCTGGCACTCGGCTCCAACATAAGTATCTCTCTCGCCTCCCTGATTAATTCTAATACTTCAACGAAATGCTTTTTGCACGATTTTC
The DNA here is from genome assembly GCA_027744295.1 of Callyntrura guangdongensis. Taxonomy (NCBI): domain Eukaryota; kingdom Metazoa; phylum Arthropoda; class Collembola; order Entomobryomorpha; family Paronellidae; genus Callyntrura; species Callyntrura guangdongensis. The sequence continues at coordinate 6,126 of JAHZNB010001328.1, forward strand.
TCACAATTTCTTGATCCGTTTTGTCAACGCATTCGTTCACTCTTGACAAACAAAGAGCCAAAAGCCCTTCATGAAGATAGTAGAGTAGACGACCTGCAAAGAAACAGGAAAAGCAAACCATAAAAATTTCAGAAGTTTGACACATATCGATCCTCTTTCTGGCCCATTCCCATATGTACGAATGCATGTTGGGAATAGGGATGCCGACAGTGCCGACAGTTTGAGTTTTTGTCTATTCAACTCCTTCCGAGGGAAATAAATATTGTATATATAGACTATATAATATAGTTAAAAACTTTTTCTGCTTACCCCTGAGTGTATTACAGCCTGGGTATATAACATCGATCACAGCCAAACTATTTCGCGACAGCTCTACCAATTTCTTTGCCATTGGTATTCGCTGTGCTCCGTCAAATTTGTATAAAAACTTTTCAATCATTTTTATTAGCTCCACTTGCATTTCCACGACAAGATAATGATTTCGGTGGAGAACCGTCGTTTTGTACTTTTCCAACATGTCATCAAAAGCCTCCCAGTTGTGGGACATTGATAGTTGACTTCGTACCTCTTGAAGGAGACTAGAAATCCAGGCAGCGCCTGTTATTCTATCACTGGTAGTACCGCTACCATTACTACTGTCGTGGCAATTCTTGTTGCAACGCCAGTCAGAATTTGGGTCTAGAGGGAACAACGGTAATAAATAGCCATTGTGACAGTCTAGATTTTTACATTTGATTGCGGAGAAATATGTGTTGAACTCTGTAGGGTCAGAACATCTTCGGCACGAGCAAGAAATGTAATATTTTTCACGTAGAATCTCTCTCCTTTCAAATGTTCCTAGGGTTGGATCCACGTACGAGCTGGTGACAGGTTCACCTTCTGCAATATTTCTTGTTGCGATCACTGTAATTGTGTAGCCTATGCCTGGGGAAGAGTTGATCGTATAGCGGGTGTTGGGGAAGCAGTCATGGGAGATGAGACTGGCATAGTAGAAAAGTAACGACGCATACCTGCAATGAGACGAGGGAAAACATTAGTTACATTATATTGCATTCATTTTTTGCCACCGGGAAGAAAATATCAAAATAGACTATCGGGTGGGTAGACAATAGACTACTGGGTACTATAAGTACAAGCTTCACTATTACTTTTTCGGTGACCTTGACCGTTTTGATATGTGGGGATTCGTGGTTTAGGAAATGTCTTTGCTTACCGAGCGTTTTGATTTGACGAATTGTTGTTGTTATTGTTGTTAAGATTGCTGCTGTGAAAATCGGGAGCGCAAGCAGGAAAGGAATGAATGGAACTCACACCGGCGACGTGATGTAACTCGTCGAAATCAAATTGCGTGAGGTGACATTCTTGTTTAATAAATTTATACAGAGCAATGTCTGTGGTGACGGCACAGAAACTCTGTCTTCTGATCGACTCTCGAGATTCCAGACTACGAATCAAGTCCCATTTCTCGGGATATTTTTCTTTCAGAAGCAACAGCCGCAGTATCTTGATCTTTTCGTATTCAGGTGGATTCACCACTGGACTCACTGGAGATTCGGCAAATATTTTGCACTCGTAGTTGGCGTGATCAGGCATCTACAAAAAACGAAAAAAATATTGTATGTTAAAATGGGAATATGGTATTACTCATGGACATGGATAGTGAACTTTTTGAAAATTGATAACATTTTGTAGTCGTCATCATATAAAGTGCACTCATACTAATCCAGAGATTCAGTACACATGTACGTGACGAACTGTTGACTCTTTGCCCCTTGTTGTTCATTATGACATTATATAGCCTCTTTTGGATATTGATAACATAACATAACCTACTGATAGAAGCAACTAGAATTGAGATCCAATCGTGCAAATGATTTGTCAAAATTCTAATCATTGCAAATCATAATTTAAAAAATACGTTTCTAAAATTACAACCGTAGTTCTTTTTGAATTGTCGTTCATGATCATAACCACTAGTATATTTTGTCCATTTCTTTCCGGTTCACAACATTCCTATTATAAACCCGTCCCTAATATATCATATTGCGCCACTACACCAAGCCAATGGTGACTTGACTGAATCATTCATGTATGAAGCGAAATGTTTATAAGAAAAGAAAATGACAATTCATTACAAATTAAACCAACAAAGCGAACAAGTAATAAAAAAGTATGGACAAAATTGAATAATGCTATCACGCGATCACGATATATGAAAAAAGAGATTTTCATCTTTGAAAAGTGCACATTCACAGATTTTCATGTATGTATATACTTGTATATATCATTTTATGACATTTCCACAAAAAAGTACAAGAAAAATGCTTTCTTCCAGAAACGACTCGATCATTCACATGAATTCGTTTGAAAAACCAGCTCTCGTCTTGGATGGCTGCTGTGTTAAATAAGCATAAATGTTCCATTTACCACCGACCCACACACGTACATTTCTTGAGCGCACTAACGGTAGGTACCTAGGCAAGACACGCTGCAAATTCATTACTCATGTACTATATTGGTGGTAGTACAAACGTACAAAACAGAAGTGTAAAAGTGCATGATACTAAAAAAATGTGTGTCTCTGCACTAGTACTTTACATTAATATATATCTGCAGAAAGATATAAAACGTTGATACTGTGTATGGTGATAGTCGGGAAACGAAGGCAGGACAAAGACATTCAAAAAACACATCATCATGATACGTGTATGTGAACTGTATTCAGAATTACGGAACGCGAACGGATCATAACAAACAGCGACTGACGACTATTATCGTTTCATCACTAGCAGGACGAGGGCAAAGAGCAAAGTCCAGACCTGTTTGTCTGGAGATGAAGAAATAACAATGCCATTTTGCAGCAGCAGTGGTAGGTTATATAACCAATTACGTACACGAAATTGCAAAACTATGATAGGTGCATGCAAGTACTTACGTTACAAAGACCATAATGTTTCTTTAATGAGCGTAGCACGCGCTTGGAGTATATATAGATAATAGGTTCTGCGATGGCGTTGGAATGTTGAAGGAGCAGTTTGTAAAATTACATCGTTTAAAACATTGCCATCCAAGCTGTATATATATAATGACTATAATGAGTGAGGAGGACATGCGGTTTTACTCGCTCCGAAAGCATGAGCATACCGAATATTTGCTTTGCGAAGAGAGCTAAAAGTCCAAATATGCGTGTGTGTGTGATCTCTAGATCGCGATTACACCACCCAAGGGAATTATAAGGATTATTATTCTGTTTACTCTTCCTCAAACTATTTCATCAGTGGTAGGTTATATAACCAATTACGTACACGAAATTGCAAAACTATGATAGGTGCATGCAAGTACTTACGTTACAAAGACCATAATGTTTCTTTAATGAGGGTAGCACGCGCTTGGAGTATATATAGATTATAGGTTCTGCGATGGCGTTGGAATGTTGAAGGAGCAGTTTGTAAAATTACATCGTTTAAAACATCCAAGCTGCCATCCAAGCTGTATATACATAATGAGTGAGGACATGCGGTTTTACTCGCTCCGAAAGCATGAGCATACCGAATATTTGCTTTGCGAAGAGAGCTAAAAGTCCTAATATGCGTGTGTGTGTGTGTGTGTGATCTCTAGATCGCGATTACACCACCCAAGGGAATTATAAGGATTATTATTCTGTTTACTCTTCCTCAAACTATTTCATCATTATAATAAACCTACAAAGTAGTAGTAGCAAAGTGACGAAGTAATCACTTGATTTGTGTTCAACAAACCTTCCAACCCTCCCTCCAAAACCTTCCCTTCATCCAATCCACAAATACCAGAGATACACCTACGTGACCTTTGACGCCGTTGACCTGGAAATGCTAAAATCATTCACAGGGGAGCCTAAGAGATGAAGAATAGACTGGAGCAATCAAAATTTCAAAATTCTAAACCGTTTTGGTTATTGTTTGGACGGACGGACAGACAACGTGACGTTTAAGTGACTTTGTCATTTAATAATATCCTGCATGTATTTACATAAGCTGGCAAAAAATTACGCGTCACTTCAATGGAAAGTTTAATGTAAAAATCATGACCAAAATGGGACAATTGTTTGACGAATGAATTATTAGTACATAGTACACATTGAATATTATTGGAAAGTTTAACATCATCTCGAAAAATAGGCAATTCTATTTTTTTGCATTAAAAGCAGAAAAATATGATCATAAGGCGGATATATAGGATGACCTCTTAACCTCCCATTTGTGGATGACATTATGACACGTCCACAGCAGATGCACACATTTTTAGTCTCATCATTTTTTAAATAGTTAAACCTCGTTGTACCACTGGCTTCTAGGTATGAAAAGTTTACTTTTATGAATCAAGTCATCATCAACACTGCTGGCTATCACCTCCCAAGCAGTACATTCATAAGCACTAATGATTATTATAAAAACACAACAATTTTAAGCAGACGTTCGTCAATCGAATGGATATAATGGATAAAAAGTGGGATAACCAATAAACCCCACATGGCGTGATGCCAACTGAGAGCCAATGCCACTTCTTCTTTTCTGCATAATTCACTGTTCGTACATTCTCAGTCCTTTCAATCAGACTCTTCAAAATAAAGTAGCTTCCGCTGCACTCGACCTCAGCAACACACAGAAAGTTAAATAAAAACAACATCTCTTTCTTCTTTTTTTGATTCTTCAGCTCATTCTGACAAGTCAACGGCAAGAAGAGTCAACATTGAGATTACAGAATAAAGTGGTGTTGTTGTTTACTTTAAAAATGCGCCTATCACCCAGTGACAACATGCACGTAGTACAAAGCACACAACCACAGGCAGTATACAACTTAGAGACAGATTAGGCAAAAATTATTTTTGTCGTTCACGATTTAGTCAGGCATATGTTGAGAAGGGGGACAGGGGGACGAAAAAATGGGAGAAAAGTGTCGAAAATAACAAGTCTTGGTTCAATTAACACACATAATATAAGCCTTCTGTCATGTCAGTCAAAAGATAAAGTAGGAAGCACACTGAGAAACGGTGCATTATTATGATGATGAGATATTTTCAACATTATCTCCTTTTCTCTCTCTTCTTATGTTAATTACGTTTGTTCAGTACTTATTACCGCTGCCACTTCATTATCGTGTCATTTTGGATTCTCTGTTTGTTCTACACAATGAAAAAGGTAATATCTTTCCCAAAACATTCCCACTTCATGTACATAGTAGAGCTCCAGAGGTAAAAGCTACAAAGAAGGTCAAAGTTCTTTCTGTCAACTGTCACGTCATACAATTCTGTTAACTTCTCTCTACATTGAAAACATAACTACCTACGCATCTATACACAAATTGGAGATATGCACGTATGACACCCATATACGTAGCGTATCTACTTTCCTACAAATGATATTTGATTTACCAACCTCACACAGCTTAGAAAAATACCTAATACGTCAATCAATTTTTGTTGGATCAGACAACTGTTCATGCATGCAAAAATAATATCTTTGTTATCTTTCATGTGTGTCGTGGTCAAAGGTTGATAGGTTAGTCTTTTTATCGCACACAATTGCGTTGCAGCAACAGTTGACATTAGTGGCGAAATTATTAGCGAGATTGATTGTTTAATCGGTGAATACGGCGAAGGATTAAAGTATTTTGTTACCTTTTGTGGGGGAAAATGCGATACACAAAAATGTTTAAGAAGCAAAAAGGTCGGTAGCAGGGCCCTAACCGAAAGCCTGCACAAAAATGCTGTACACTTTCTTCTTTCTAGAGATTTATTTGGTAAAACTGCTTCTGGGTACACTTTTGAAGTATTTTATTAATTTTTGTGGACACTTACATTTTCACATTCGGTTCCACAAACGGGCCAACCACACCTGGAACATCTGTATAAAGTATGAATATTTTTGTAGCATCCAAGACACGTACTGAATGCTTTTGGTTCGTAAAAGGCCACTCCATAAGGTCCTGTGATTAAAGGTGTTTCTTGAAAAATTAGCTCGCCTTCTCGAATTGGCCTTGATGCAACCAAATGACGGCCACGATAGCCGTCTGATTGTATAACACAAGGCATTCTACCTAAATGGGTTTCCATAATGAGCTCTGGATTTTACTTTGTGTTCCTATTCCCTATTTAAAACCCAGCTTACTTTCAACAATTTTTGTAGCACAGCACAGTTAAATCACAGCGTGATAAGTAAAAGGCACCATTCAAAACACAAATTCAAAACACAATGGGAAAAGTGTTGTTGACTGTTTGTTTTGATTTTGTGTAGCCCCCGGATTTCAAAAATGCTTTTGTTTCACATTTCTGGACAGTATTCGTCGTTGTCACTCCTCTACTTCAAGGTTTTATGCTACTTTGTTGCTGGTACTAATTTTTTTCCGAAAAAAATATAACGCGAGTAATGCCACCATGAACCAAGGTGTGTCATTCTATGTCATGTAATTATCACTGTTGGTGAAGCAAAGTTTCATGTAAAATACCGACATGGCACACTCATAATATTTTTAATCTTCTACGTACGGAAACGCTCGACGTCTATCACGTATGTGATGTCAACCGTCAGCTTCGGCTAACTTGTTAATAAATCGTCCGATCGATGATTAATATAGACGAGGCATTAAATGGTGATATGATACGTATGATAATCGTCAAGTAGAGAGGGGGCATTTGCACTGCTGCACTGATTCCCTGTCAGTCAGGCATATTAGGTAAGCCCCATTCGACAGATTGATAAAAAAACAGAATTCTGGTAACACTAGTAGTACGGAAAAAGGAAAGTTATCGCGGCACAGCGTCTCTTGTTAGTATTGCTCTTGCCAGTAGACTTGCTGGTTGATCGAGAGTCAGACAAGATCACAAATATGAAAGGTACATCTTTGTGAGACCGAAAAGGTAATAGAACTTTGAACGGTTAACTTTACATTTACATCACGTGTTGAACAACGCTGCCCAAAAGGTATCACGGAACCACGCAGAGTACACAGCTGCCTCATACTCCAATTCATTCACACAGTCTTCAGGTGATCACACGGTGAACGACGACCATATAATAATATTATCATGGCTTGCTAAGAAGAAAGAAGAACCAAAGTTTAAGATAAATACCTATTTTCATACTTCTACAATGAGTGTGAGTGAATCAGAATTTGAATTTACTACTCAGGTGCACACAACATGTTGCACGCTGCAAAAAAATGCACTTCTAGCCTTGCAGGTAGGTACATATTGTATCAGCTATCCTTGTGCACTAATCGTAAGACGTGCACAAATTAGAGATGAACACACTTGTGGTGGTGTGTACGGTACGAGTACGCGTACGACTTTGATAAAATATATATTTACTTTTTTTCTTCGATGGCTTAATATGCTTTTATGATGACTTGCCCTTGTCACGGGAAAGTCATTGTTTAATTTAATTTAAGTATGGGCAAAAGTGCCAGTTTCATATTAAAATATTATATTAGATTAGTGTATATGAAATACTTTCATAAACATCTTACATACTTTTACATATTATACGGATTAAAAAGGTATGCTTTCAATTACATGCACTTTCAATGTGTGATTTTTTATTTTTGTATCAATTGGACAAAAAGTATTGACATCAACACGTTAATGTGTTGAGTCTATGAAATAAAATATGATGAGGACGAATAAGTATCGTTCCTATTCAACATGAACGTTGTAATTGGGATCAATAAAAAATGGAACTACACCCACGCACGTCATATCGGACTTGTATTGGAGATAGATGGACGGTAATTTTTGCACAAAATTCGGTGAATTTTTATGCATACACAAACCACGCTTTCTATTTTTCCAATATTGATAGCAGTCACAAAACTTGGTGTTTTATTGTTTCACTAAAACTTGACATTTGGAATTTTGATTTTAACTGAGAATTTGCTCGTAATCAATCATTTCTAGAAGCACTATTAATGCTAATGTATGTGGTAACGTGAACATATGCATCATGATCTCATAAAATGACACATAATGACAAATAAAAATAAAAATGCTCAAAATAGCAGCTCATGTCTAAAGTCTAAACCACATTTACAGACAAAGTCAGTACGGTCCAATCCGTGTAGATGACGATGATACTACAACACTTGAAAAAAATAAGCTTAAAGCTTACCTATATAACTGGGGAATACAATAAAAGAATAGTTCGTTTATCAATCGTCCGAGCCAAATGATGTGGTGTGGACTATGGACAAGGTGGAGAGTGGTGACGATGATGATAATGCATGATGATATGAAGCTTTTGTACTGAAAGCTAACTTAAACTTCCTTCTCTCACAAAAATAACACAAAAACAGCACAAAGCCCTTGTTACTGTTACCAGTCGCGCACGTTGTGTTCACTAAACTGCAACAACCCAACTGTTACCTCTTCACTATATCTGCTCTTCAAGTGTAAGCTGCAGTGCAAAGGTCAGAGTACAGGTGACAAAGAAGCCAACAAATATGTCACGTTGCTTTAATGATAAAAGTACTTTACAGATGAATTATCTGTTTGTTTACTGTTCAAAAAACCGTGACCACACAATGTTTAACAATTATAATTTGTATGGAGCACAATACATAATACAATATTATACGATTGGTCGTGTAACACTTTGTCTGCAAATGATGCATTTTTGCTCCAAAAAATGATATCATCATGTGGTACCAATGAATCTACTACTATGGCTGATGCGGATGAGTTTGTTAAAATTGAAATAAAAATAAAATTGTTATATTTGTCGATATTGTCCAACCTAACTTGGCGTATTTAATACAATTAATAGCGCAGTGTATGTACGAAAGCTGTATATGCAGGAGCTTGGCAATGTTTGCTATACGTTGGATCACTGACTGACCACTCATTAGTGACGCTCATTTACTTGATAAATCCATGATAAAAACAAATGATGATGGTCTGACAAACAAATCTATGGAGAACAACAATCCTCGCCATTGTCAGTTAGCTAAACTGAAAGGAAACCAGCCACCAATGGACCAGTCATATATACATTTTACATATATGTACCTACTATGCACATGAATTCAACATTCACATTTAATGATACTGGGCTGGGATATATAATATAGATGCTTATGGTTATAAATTACAACTTGGGTTATAAAACGCAAACATCCTTTAAGTAAACTTTAATTCCTGACTTTCATATTTGTCTTAGTCATTAGTACCCCACTACTACACAGTTAGCCAGTAATGAACTTTGAAGATAAACTGGACAGACTGCTCATTATCTTCGTTTATATCCTCGCATATATTAATAAAAAAAATTTGATAAATTTGGTCAAGTCTTTGCTGCTCTGCCTTAAAGTACACAAGAACTCCATTCAAATAGTAAAAATGCACTTGTTTGTGGAAAAAAGCTGTAAACAGTTTGTGTCGTGTCTGATGATGGAGAGAATTGCCTACTATTGAAATATTTTATGTGCTGATATTATGATTCTGTTTTACTTAACCCTTGTTGCAGTAACACCATTTAGGCTGAAGAAGGAAGATGATTGGTGGACTAATAAATAAATAAAAAGTGTCAAAATATACTTGTTGATCACTTAACTTTATTGAATGAACTCATAATGAAAACAGCAAAAATCTCCACGCAATTAGAAGCAGTTGCGCAGCGGAGTGCCAACGTTTTCCCAACATCCACTCAGCAGACTTAATGGGTGATGGGATGCCAGCTACGTAGCGTAAAAAGCATTTTTTTAGACTTTAAGATTACAATTCGAGTTTGCAAAGTAAAAGGAGACCAGTACAGTAAAGGCGTCAAAAATTTTTCCTCAACACACCTCGACACCTCTCTCTCGGTTCTCTTTCCATACGAATAAAAATTGTTTGTTTTTAGTATATTTGTTGTTTTGAATCTTGTCGTGGGCGTACAGTTTATTATGATAAGGAATGCTGCGCATGATTAGAGCTACTTAAGGAAACCCTGCTTGTAAAAAGCGGACGTACTATTCACTACTTTCTTGTCATGTAATTGCAAATAAGAAACATGACTTTTTTGTATTTATGTGCATTACTCACTTACCTAATAGTCTATACTGTAAGGCAATCCTGCACACTTTGTGTGCTGTTTTGCCGGATGTGTATACGCTTAACCTGAAGAGACTACAGCTTTTGAGGATGTTCATGGTGTGAATGTGAAAAGCTAGTAATACAGCCTTTTTAACGAAATAATTTATGTTCATGGGTTTTGTTCAAGAGTTTGTAACTTTTATCAAGCTAAAGTAGCACATTAAAAGCTTTGATACGATGTGAGGGACTAAACTAGTAGTTGGTTAAGAAAGACTTCATGAATTCGGTAAAAATAAACTTTTGCCTGGTCTATTGAAAATTGAACATTGAACTGTAGGAAAGGCCAAGAATGCGTGTGTGGTAGATGCAACGTAAAATCATGACGTGGCCGTATGTACGCAAAGGCTGATAAAAAATTGTAAAGATTTTGTTCGCTTTATTTTGTCTGTGCCAAAGTTCACATTGATTTTACTTTGGGACTTTAAGCTTGCAAATTTATTGGGACGGCTTAATATATATATATATTAACTAGCTAATAAAACCCGTTCTCGAACAGGAAAATTTTGAGGGAAACGTTAGCGTCACTTCGTCTTGACCATTGTCAGACCCTATCGGGTCTGAAAATGGTCTTTGTAGCCGTCTCAGTTGGCTAACATATTTTTTGTGGTTGCG
>JAHZNB010001329.1:0-14302 GCA_027744295.1 Callyntrura guangdongensis
TATGTGAGTAAGCACAGCCATCAACGAAAACAATAACAAACATGATGATGTTGATGCTTGTGCCTGACATCCAAGGAATCTGTGATGGAATCAAAGGAATCTTATATGTTCAAATTGATGTAGTGGCAAGCAAATTTTATTACTTTCACTTACTCTTCTTTCGTATGCCTTTCTTCAAACATTCATACGGTTCAGACAAGCTATTCGGTTGGAGAAAAAAATTATGTGTGGCGAGTGGAAAATGTTTAAATGTTTGCAAAAAAACCTTAACAAATAGGTTTGTAGAAGTCCAAAAACTGGAGTATGTATGGGTTTTTGTTATACGCGATTGCACGGATATCAGTCATAGTTATGGTGCAGGGGTGGTAGTTTCTTCTTTACACAGCTGTAAAAATTTAAAATAAACTCTGGATGCAGCATTCAAAAACAAATCCAAAAATAAACTCTGACAAACTAAATTAGACACAGCACAGCCCAGCACACGTATAATACACAAGTACAAGTACATACGTGTGTGTATAAGGTATTAGTATCTGTGTGTCAAATTTGAGCCATGGTTTAGGAAATAAAAAGGGATCTCTTGTTTTTACCCAAGGGGGTTACTACTGAGATGGCATGCTCGCATGCTGAAAAGTTATAAAGTTCATTCTACATATTAAGTTATAGCAATTAATTTATTTATATATATATATCAATTGTTATAGCTCTTGTCACTGATAATGGGCAGATTGGTGAAAAGTCAACATTTAAACGGTTAAACAGTTTTGGAGTCACAGAAGCTGTACCTAAATAAGCTTATCCTGTAGATTATGAAAATAAGCAGTTAAGAATAGGTAATTAAAAAATAATTCCAAGCAGCAAGTTCTTACCGATGTTGCAAAACCTATGAAACATTTTGAAAAAGGAATCCACGAGTCACATTTAGATTCCTTTTTAATATTTGACTCATGTTCCTTGAAACACTCGTCAAATTTTACTTTAGCAGGTTCTTGATATTTATCAGGCAACAGGTCCACCATTTTGCTTGATTCCGTCTGTTTCATTTTGCCCTTTTTTGTCAACGCTTTGAGTTGCTTCATTAGGCACTTTGTAACACACTATCAATATAAAATACACAATAACATGTTGATTTTTCATTTTTAAGTACTATATAAATTTACATTTTATTAATTTTAAGATGTTGCACGTACCGCCACCAGTAAATCTCGTCCATCGTCGAGTTTCGGTTGACATTTTTGCATAATGACACCAATAAGCTACCATAAAATTTCAAAAAAACAAAACAAAGTCTTCAGTTTATGTTAGGATCGGTGTGTTCTGTTTTTGTTTTACTTACTTGCCAAACCTTTTGTAATCGGCATTTCAGCATACAACTTACTTTTTCATCCGGGTATATTCCTTTTTTCGTACATTCTAGTTTTCCTTCTAACGCGCCGATGCACTGAAATATTTTAAAACGCACAATAATTCTAGACTAATAATTCACCGTTACGTTTTATACAACGGAAATAGAACTCACCGTATCCACTAGGACGGCAATGGTAATAACGGCTAAAAGCAAGGATAACTTATGCATAATTTTAATTATTTTCTGCTCGCCGATTGAATTTGTATCTACGAAATCCAAAACGTTTGCATGTTTCACTGTCGCTAAATATGCCAAACCTTATGGATTTAAGGAATGATGTAACTACCTCAGGTACACATTGAAATAGATTAATCTTTCAACAATGAAAAATCATTTAAAATACGTAGTAGTTTCATGCTGCACGTATTACAAAGAAAGCTTTAAAATATTTTACTAAAACAGTTTTATTGCTTTGTTGAACATCACGAACGGCAGAGTAACATAATACACGGCAATAATTCTATCAAGCCATTTAAAGTAAAAGCTGTCCATGCCCTTGGTTAACACGGAAAGTCGCCACTGTACCGTCAGGAACATCAACAGGACGTTTTTCTATCTATGTGACAGTCATAAACAATCTGATGAATAGATCAAAAATGTTGCTGATACTTTTAGGACTAATAAAATAAATTTAATGAACTCTGGATGGTATCCTTTGCATGCTCAACCAAGCCCCATCACACACATCAGAGAAAGTCATCTCGTGCAAGGCTCTACCACCAACGGATGTGGGCCCACGACATTTTGGTTGGTAATCTAGCACAATTGGGCTGTGATCTCTGATCCAACTGCAACAAAATAACAAAAAACACGACAATAATTACAAAAGCTAAAATTTAATACAACAAAACTTTGTTATTTATATAGACTTGCTCACTTGGAGAGATATAATATATTACAGTCACAGTGCCAACTATTTTTTCCAAGTTTGATCGAGTGTAAATGGTTAAATGTTTCAAAAGTATCGTCAGCAATGTACAGCAAGTCGTTAGAATCCAGTTCTCTATAGGAAAACGATTTCAACATACCGTTGTAAGTTGCATGCTACTTTCAAGAGTCGAGAGAGTTATTATAGATTTGTCTACTAAACTTACAGCCTTGTTAGATTTGGAACTGGGCGGAATATTTCGTTACTTAATTCCGACAGAATATTGTTACCAAGTAAGAGCCAACTGAGATTACCCAGTCCACGGAAAGCATCTGGTTCCAGAGTTTCCAAAATGTTTCCATGCAGTGACAACCTGTCCAAACCATTTAAAGCCTCAAACGTTCCGTTAGTAATTGTTGTAAGCTCATTTCGAGCAATGTCGAGCTTCTTTAGGGCCTGCAATCCAATGAAGTTTTCTGGAAAAATCTAAAATATGATATAAAAATGCGTACTGCACTGGCTAAATGTGCAAATATACTGTACTGTATACATATAACTTGTTTCTACTTGTGGTGACATTATTGACCTCTTTTATTGAGTTATCAGACAAGTCAATATCTGTAATAAAATTTAATTTCAATAGTACAAAAATACAAGATTTTACAAAAATTATTAAAATAAAATATTGTGTAAACCTGTAACTTCCCCTAAATCGGCAAACACATTAGGGGAAAGCTCGACTTTATTTTTCTGAAGGGATAGTGTCTGCAAAGTCCTCAGGCCCAAAAATGTGCGCGCGTCAATTAGAGTTAAAGAGTTTTCCGCTAACGACAGTCTCTTCAGTTTTCGTAAGTTTAGAAAATTTCCTAAAGTTTCAATCGAATTTCCTGATAAATCCAGATCTTCAAGATTAGTAAGACCATCAAAATTTGCCCATTCCACTAATTTATTTCTGGACAATTGTAAATTTCGTAGAGACGACATGCTGTCCCACATGGTCTTTGAAAATTTTGGTTGGAATGCAATTATGAAAGAAAATTGTAAAGTAGATAAACATATTACAATGTTTCCAAGTTTTTCAAGTCTCTGAAAATAGATGGATTCACGGCATCTAAATGGTTACGGTGTATAATGAGATACTTGAGACTTTCCAGGTTTTCAAATATGGTAAGTGGCAAGAAATCAATGTGATTATCAGACAAGTCTCTGTAAACATTAATGAGCAGGTACTAGGTACTCATATACAGTTCTTTTGACTGTCGTGATGATGATATGATGATGATGATGTAACGAAAACTTACAATTGAATTAGTCGTATCAGCCCCCGAAACGTATGTTTATGAATAGCATCAATCATATTTGCTCCCATGTCCCTGTAAGAATCATTGATGTTATTATAAATACTATTTTAAATACGACATTTCGTCACTTGTGAGCAGGAAACCACTCTCATGTTTGTACACTTACAAAACTGTCGTGTCTACAGGGATTGTTTGCTGTTGTGGAATGGCTTTAAGTTGGAGTCTCCAACAATTTACACTAAAAGACTCTGGATAACATCGACAAGGACCTTCAGCGCAAGCTGACCAACGAAAGTTATCTCCCGATATTTTCCAAACTGATGCGGAAAGGTATAATTAGTAATAATATCGTTTGTAGATCAGGATAAAATTAATAAATCGTTTTTTAAAATACGAGCTAAACCTGGTTGTTCCAATGATCGTATCCGCCTTTCTAAACCAATAAATTTCTTATCCACCATGTCGTTTATGTCACATGAGTTCATATTTTCACAAGGTCTTTGTTGCTCAGAACTGTCATCTTGATTTATTAATGTGATTTCTGGGTTTGGTACTTGTCCACTCTTGGCAGAATGTAGGACGAACTTAAGACAAAATATGAAAGTTGCTACAAAGGAAAATCCTTTAGAAATGGGACCGTTTTTCATTTTTCAAGTTACTGTTGTATGCAAATGTTAGCAAAACGGTTTGAAAGGTCACCTTTCGTATCAATAACACGAATGTACAATCTACACCTAAAAGTTGGCTTCACATTCCACAATCACATTTAACTACACGAAGAGCGTGAAAGACTAAATACTTTCTGGTCTCTGAATAAGGCAAATCAATTCAAGTAAACATTCTTGTGAATACTGTATAGTGAGTTCAGGATGTAGAGAATCAGGTTGGAATATCGTTCTATTATTTGTAAAAATAATAGACTAACTATGCTGAATAAAATTGTGTGAGGCTTTCATGGTTGCTTTCCTCACCATCACCATTATAAACGGCAAAGCAGTTATGGCGATGTGGATGTAACCAACAAGCGCTGGTATATAGCATTTGAATTCATTTGTAAATTATTAGTTAATTGGAGTAATTCAATTGACGCCGTAAATCAATTAAGCGAAAATTACATTAAACTTTCCATATCGGCATATGTTCAAATGAAGGCAAACAAGCTAAAAACAACGTTGATTTTTCCTTTACTATGCACATGAAAACGCAATGATAGTTTTACACATACAGTTGGTACTGTACAAGTACGTGATGGTAAATGGCCTTTGATTTGTTAAGGAATAAAGTTTACGCTCACGTTCATTTCATTTAGTTTCTTGTGTGACACTATATTTACGACAGTTATGTTCAACCCTTCACCCATCTTTGCTTCCCTATCACCTCCTGCATCTATCTCCCTTTTCATTACTGTACTTTTGCATGAACAAGCGTAAACACAAACGGTGGGCATGTTTCTTTCCATAGAGAACAGAGAAAACCCGGGTAATCAGTTGCTTCCTTAACATCCAGCTTAGCTCTTTCTCCAGCTTGACTTCCGACTGTCGTATTATGCTTTACTGCTGGAACACTACCAAGAATGCTGACTGCATTTCCAATAGATGCATTAATGACGGATGACTCATATATACCTTTCTCGACTCCAAACTTATGGTTGTTATGAATGTTATGATGTATGCACACTGTACTCATTATGCGCAGTGGGTTTGATTTCAGAGATATTGGGAAACATACTATCTTTTGGAACCAATTCTTGGGTACTGAAACTAGAAGACTATATCAACACAAAGCAAGCGTAATTGATTTTGCACCACCCTTGCAAAGTATTCAGTGCAATGTACTTTGCGAGGTTGGCTTTCTTTTACAAAATTACGGTCAGCTAAGTAGCTTCTATCTAATTACAAATTCACGGCTTGACAGGAAGATGAAGCAAAGGGAAAAGGGGCTTTGACAAAAAGTTGTATCAATTGGAATTGACAATATTTCTATAGTCTATGTACGGCATTGTTTGGTCTTACCATGGACTGCGTTAAATACAACCCTCTTCAATTTGACAACGAAGACTATGACCATGGCAGTCGTCGAAATTACTGTCTGGAAAGGAACCCGTTGCTAATTGATGTGGTAAGAGCGTGATGCTGAGATAAATGCCGCCATTCAGATTAGTTAAGTGTGCATCCGACTGAATAATCAAATAACTTTTTTAAAATGTGAACTTTTCCGTAAGGTTTTATATCAACTGGTACGATATCTCAAATTGGAGGACCTGAAAGCACTCAGATTGGTTCATTCTATATGGAATCGAGCAATAACTCCAACGCTTAAGAAGTTCTGTAGAGTTGTATTTCGTCCGATTGGAGCAGAAGAGGAAGAAGAATTACGACTTTTGGCGGCATCTCAATATTCCGAATTCAATGCCGAGGTATGACATGGATTAAAACCCAATTTTAATGTACACGTTGACTTTCCCTCAATGAAATATACTGTTTTAGAGATCAACGTCCGGGGAAACCGTGCGCGATCCTGTGGTATCCAGTGACTCTTCAGCTTCCATTCCAAATAATGATGTTAATTACCGCATTGCCTCCTTCACCAAATCTTTTGCTACAAGTATTGACATGTTTGGTGACTCTCCATTTGTAGAGTTTAAACTTATCGACTTTCCGTTTGACACTGAGCTTGGTGTCACATTTTTTCATGTCTGTGGGCGGCGCATTAAAACTTTGGATATTCGGGTTAATCGAAAAGGTCGAGTTAAGCTTCCTGCATCCTTTGGAGGTGATTTTTATCCTACATTGTTGTCGCATAAGGTGCCATTTTTGAAGAAGCTGGTGTTATTTCCTTTTCCGGGTATGGAAACTGCAATATTTACGCAGATTGTGCCCTATCTGGAAGAAATTCACTTTAAAGAGTGGTCATCCAAAGAACTTTTGTATCCAGAATCCTTTCTTGAAAATTTGTTTATAAAATGCATAAAGCTCCATGAAATTTCGATCTCAATCGGTTTAGAAAATTGCAAAAGTGTGGAAAATATACTGATTGCACTGGCCACCAGTCATAGATACTCGGTACTTTCCAAACTCCACATTGCCTATTTGCGTTTAAGCCATTTGGAAATTTTACTGGAGTTATCACTTCAAAGACGAGGACGCCTGAAGCTGGACAGCTTTCGAATAGAAGCCTTGGCCCATGATGTGCCCACCTCCATGTTTGAAACATTTTTGCGGAAACAATCCGTAAATTTACTGGAGCTGTACTGTCGGAGGTTCCTGGGCGCGACAAAATTTGGAAAATTAACATTTCCTAGAATGCTAGGCTTGCAGAAACTGGACTGTGAGATCAGTGCCAGACAAGTAATGCCTTTGCGGACAAATGTCAGATTTCCAAATCTGGAAACATTAAATTTGTCTGGAACGTGCTGCCAAGTATTTTCGTTCGACAAACAGTTTAGCGGAAATAGAGTGTCTGAGTCGTTAACCACTCTGCATTTTCGACCTGGCGTTATTGTGACAGGGTCTATTTTGGGGTTGGCAGAACACTTTCCTTTGCTGAAGAGCCTTACGCTGAGCATCATAAGTAGTGAAGATTTAAAGCAGCTTTTGCAATGCTGGGAAATGTTAGAAGACTTGGAACTTTACTTTGGGGACGGGATAGTCAATATTGACTCCATTTTAAGTGGAATTTCTGTCGAGTATCTTCCCGGAATTCAAAGGTATCTGGATTTATTGCGCAAAGCAAAGGGAGAAGGATTTCTATTGGATAACTTTCTTTTGGATAAAATGCAGAATCCCCTCTTTTTGGAAGATGGTGTTTCGCTGAGAAATTTTAAAAGTAATACAATAATAATACAATTTTATATGATATGCCTATTATGCTACTACAAAATTTAAAGCACGTAGGTTGTTGTCTGCTTCAAGTTAATAATATTCTTTCCCCTCCCCCTTTCTTATAAAGATTTAAAAACAATTCACATGGAATACAATGCATTTCTTATGAGCCGAAATTCTCAGGAAAATCCCGCTGGTAATCAAAATGGTCATAACGAAGCTAGCATGATTGGTGCCGTGGGAAATGTTGATGCGATGGTAGAAGAATCGTATTTACCGAGTGATATAACGGCTTTCTTTGCACTCGCTCAGATGACGTCATTGAGAACAATTTCATTTCCGGAGTGTCTTGTTAGTTTACTTTTTTTTAGAAATTTTCCCTTTTCCATTCTTCATTTTATACTGGTGAACCACACGATAACGCTTTTGTATTTTTCGTATTTACAGTTCACTGTCGAAGGTTGCAACATGCTCATTGAAAATTTGGACCTAGTCAATTGGAAGTTTGGTTCTGAAGCTAGTGACATTGTTCCGTCTAGAACTGTGTGAAAAGAAAAATGCTATTTCGCGAACAAAACAACACTCTTTTACTCACTCACTCACACGACTCATATGGAAATTCAAATTTGAATAATTATAGCAGCAATGCTTTTTTCTTTCCACACTTCAAAATCACAATGCCAATAAAATTGCAATAAATAATAAGCTAATATATCTCAAAGCTACTCGTAAAGTTTTTCGCATAACTTGTTTTTGTACAATATCTCTGTATCTTCTTGATAAATTAATAAAAATGTTTGATGGCAAAAAGCGCGTACTCAATTTTCACTTCATTGTCCAACAAGGTAGTATTACCCTTGGCTTTTGTTGAACCCTTTAACGGCTGTAATAATAATCATAATAATATTCACAATCTTTTGCAAAAGTTGGTAATAATATTTTAGCTTTGAACTTAAGCTGCTTGCGAGTAAACGTATGCAATGTTAAAGGCAACAGGAAAACAAGATCTGCTCATTACAAGCAAGTTACATAAAAACATTCCCTACAACTTTAAACTTTAAAATCATAACATGAACACGAAAAGGTGCATCTTGTTAGCGATGAAAACTTATTTTCGTTAAAGTTAAAAAGGTTTTTGCAAAATCATAAAAATAAGTTTTCTTGTAGAAAACAGCAAAAAATCATAACTACCATTCCCCATACAGGTTTTCATCTTGCAGTTTTTGCCCTCTATTTCATTCAGTAGAGTGGTAATAATCAATACAAGTGCTATTGATGTAATTTCCTTGTCACGCGAGATGCTACTATATTGATTTTAAGTACTTTCAATATATGTATATATAGTTGTTTTTAAACTTTTAGCTCTATACATAATTTATTTGTTTAATTTAAAGCCCACACACTGCTAAGCTACGAGCCCATAAAAATGAACTAACTCGTCTATATGACCCTCTCGTTTTATGGTAGTTGTTGCCACTTTTGACTTTATGCTGCTGCTTGATGTACACATTGTGCATTGGTTAAGTTAGTACCTTTGTCCTATCGACATGTTTTCAGTTTTATTTTTCAAATTTTTACACCTATAAAGTATCAGAGTCACTACTTGGATGTCGTGAGATCGGCGTCACGTCACTGATTAGTATGCCTAAGAATTTAATCATCATGGAAGGGTTATTCGCTTGTACATATTATACAATTTCATGAATTTTTATTTTTACATTACAAATCTTAAATGTTGTTTTGAGTTTGTGAAAATGTGAAATCTCTTTTAACCATATAGTCTCTTTTGGGTTAAACAAACAACATAAAACAACATAAAACAACAACAATCACAATTATGTAAACGTATTTTAGAAAATTTCCCCCCCACACATCACTTTGTTACTCAAGATCAACGAAAATCCTTTTAGCTTCCTATTATGCTAATTCAGCCATATTATGCGCACACATCATTATTTTTCTGTCAGCTAAAAAAATGAAAGCCTTGTTTTCCACAAAATTCTACCCTTATGTCTTCAAATATGTACATCAAATATTGTAATGTTGACGATTTACTGCAAAAAATCATGTTTCACACGGGAGGGTTTATTAAACTGTGTGGAGAATGGAATAATATGGTATGCATAGACATTTGTCTCTTAATATTATATTTGCAAAGAGAGAAAGTTTAATTTATGCCACCTCCATCTTGTAAAAATGACATTCAACTGCCGTGTGCAAATCTAACAATCATTTTTGTATTTGTTCATATATTTCTTATCAATCCAAATTGAATCAAACAACTTGTATTATCCATTTCTTGGCAGAGTACATTTATGCACACGCTATTTATTTTGGCTAGTTGCATTTTCATTTGTACATTTGTTGTATTTTTGTGATTTGTGGCATTGGTGAAGGAAGAAAAAATATTATACCTACAAAAGGTCGGTATATTTTGCTCCTT
The DNA here is from genome assembly GCA_027744295.1 of Callyntrura guangdongensis. Taxonomy (NCBI): domain Eukaryota; kingdom Metazoa; phylum Arthropoda; class Collembola; order Entomobryomorpha; family Paronellidae; genus Callyntrura; species Callyntrura guangdongensis. Next base: position 9,842 of record JAHZNB010001329.1, read on the forward strand.
CATCAATATGATTTGTGGTAGGTAGGCACTCTGGCACTAGGCAGTTTTCTAGGATATTCATTTGCCACTAAAATTCAGATTTTTTATGCAAAATGCATACAGAATTGGTGTTTACGAATAAGTTTTTGAAAAAGACTAACGATTATTTTATGGTAACTGCATATAAAATAATAGAACTTTCAATTCAAACATTGGAGATACAGGGAGACAAATAATCTGCTCAATCACGGAAACGTTGACAAAGTGTATACGGTGCGTGCGTCAACTTGCATTGTATTTATCTAGCTATCATCAATAGACATTTACTCTAGCATCATGATGGCAGCAGCAATTTATTTTTTATCATTTTAGTTTCAACTTCCTCTTCCCCACTGCGTGTGAAGAAAACTATAGTGCACTCACTACTGCCGACAAACAAGTGATGCAATATGTAACACGACGTCGATAAATTCCCTCAAAAAGGTTCTCGTTGTCATTCATTCACTCATTATTTGATTTTGCTTGGTTCTTTAAATTACATTTCAATAAAAATGCATCATTGAGATACAATAAGCGGTCTAGCGGTCGCTATTACTTTGGCGTTGAGTGTAACCACAAGTCATTTTGTTTACATAACTTGACTTAATGGCATTTCAGGTGGTCTATGGCATTGCATTTGCGGTTGATTGTATTGGTAGGGAATTGCCTACCCATCATTTTGAAAGTGATTGATGATCGAAAAAATATAGGTGACTTAATTGATTGTATAATAGAAAGAACTATTAAAACAAGTAAATAGGCTCAATATTGACTTGTTGTGGTTAAACCCTGTCATTATTAGCTTTGTAGCAACGTCCGTTGCGATTGAGGAGAGTTAATCGCTTTAACATTTTAACCTACCGCAAAATATGTGAAGATTTAGAAAACATACGAGCAGATTTGGTTTACATTGTAGTCTTTGGTCATGGTCATAGTCTTCCTGAAGGTTTATTAATGGTAATAAAGGTGAATATATTGATATTATAGTGTGGAGAAAATTCATATCGTTCTCATGTAAAAAAAATCTTGTGATGATAGCAATAGCAATCAAAACACCATTTAATGTAAAGAAATAAAGACGAAACTCTTGTAACGTTCTTTATGTTGATGAGTCAGTTCGCATTATACCTATAAAACATGTCTATTGAACTTTTAGTCTTTATGTTCAATTTGTGAGTGCGTTGCAACGTGGCAAACTTGTAACTCTATAACCAAGTTTAAGGTCTTATTTGACCAAATTATTAGCTCACCGAGACTAGTAGTTATGCTTGAAAAGGCTTGAAAACACATTCATCGAGTCAGTTTGTCGTGACTCCACACGACACCAAACAAATCTTTTGAGAAGCTTTTTTCTGACATGCCATGGTTTTACACTAACACACTTGAACGATGAAGTCAAAATGGTATGGATTTTGAATGAACACAAACAAGGTAAGGGCACAAGATGCATAGTGATTTTGCCCATTGAGTTTCAAGCTAATTTGCCCATTAAAGATAACATTATTGTTGCACAGAAGTGCATTTAAATATAAAATGTATTTTTTCGAATTCACTGATGACGACTACCCGTTTCCGACCATTTGACGATTTTTTAAAACTTTCTCTCTTTGTTCTTTACGCGACGTATAATAATAGCTTGAAATAAAATGCATACCAATTTGTGTATTATTACACAAAAAAGTTCAAAAACACTTAAATTTTACAGTCAACGTCTTGTCACCTAATCATGGTCATCATATCATTGTCAGGCTCATAAAATATCTATTCATGTGCAAAATTTCTCCATTACATAAATTAGTTTCCTAAGTTTGACAACACTCGCAGTATTTCATATAATCTTGTAGCTACATATACTTTGTTTGGCTTTAATCAACACTATTTTGTTCTCCCATGTCCATTTACCACCTTTTTTATGAGCACCAACGTATGCTTAATTGATTTTGATGGGTTTTCTCAAATTCCCTTAACCGTAACAGAACATCATCTGTCAATTACTGACAGATGTTCAGAGTTTAGATATCTGAATTTTGTCTTTCATCGTGATAAGAAACGGAAACAGCAAATTTACTCTGCTAATACTACTCTGCGTCAAGGAACGGTGCACTTTTTTGAATTACCATAAAAGGGGTAAAGATGACAGGTCATAATGACTTTATTCACAATTGCTTGTTTCCGCCTTTGTAATTGACTTGACAATTTTTTCCGTTCAAATGAATCCCATAAAAAGCAGCATATGCCTATGTCACAGAATTCATTCCAGATTTGAGTAAAAAGTTTTACCTTGTGTTTATAGTGTCATCATGTCAAACTCTCATCATCATCAACAAGTCAGTCATTTTTACTTACTTGCATGACACCCGAACCCTGAACCCGGTCAACCACAGCACTTAACGGCAGTATGCCACACGAGAGTACACACGACACACATCACACATCAACCAATCTGTACATTGTTTATTCTTTTTCCACTTTGTACAAGTTATTTTTACCTTACAAAAATATCTAATAAGATGCACCACAGACCATAAGTACCCAGTAGTTTCAGTAGTTTGTAATGCTCATCGTGTCCACTGAAATTACATATGTTTTAGGGGGAAGAAGAAGATACGAAAGGAGAGAGGAAAATGAAACTTGAATGACCACTGAAGATGATTATATGGGTAGGTACTTAATTTTTTTTTAAAAAAAGAAAGAAAAAAGGGAGATGAGCGGCGCGTAGCAGTTAAAAAGATGACGTGATCAAGACTTTCATTACTTTTATGAAAATTGTGTTCCTGCATAATAGGAAATGATGGACGGATAGAAATTTTATATAGCGATATATATTATGTGTGTATTCTCCTATTAAATATTACATTAGGCCAACCGAAGAAATACTTTGTGACTACATAATAATACCTTCTAGGCATCCTGGTCTGGTGCGAGTAGATTGCTGATTGACTCGAGGGGAAAAGATACTTGTTATTATAAAGGTTAGTAAGGTTGGTGATACTGATACTAGAGGGTAAGAAGATNAGATTGCTGATTGACTCGAGGGGAAAAGATACTTGTTATTATAAAGGTTAGTAAGGTTGGTGATACTGATACTAGAGGGTAAGAAGATGCACCATGTTTATAGGATACTCATCTCTGAGCTTTTTACTGTGTTTCTCTAATTTATGTCGTGTTTGCCGATTTTTTTACAGTAAAAAGTTGTTACATGTAGGATCTTTTTTCTTCCTAGTCATAATAATCAACAGGATCAAGATTTAAGACTATATCAAGATAACACGCAAATGTACGTACAATTAATGATGAACAATGCAATTTGTTTGTGTATTGATGCAATAAGCAAACATTTTTGCGGAGTTAAACGTACATAGGCATCTATGTATACATGTCGTCGTGGTCATTGTTTGATAATAGCAATAGCAATTCTTCTAATCAAGCGGAAAAATAGTGTGGTTAAGTAGAGATACCGATGCATCGCACTTTTGGTTATCATCATTATCGTCCCCACCGTCATTGTCGTGATGATAGTTTAAAAGTGCAGAAAAGCACATGCAAAATAAACCGGTCTGGTCTACAGGTAGTGTATGAGTATAGTTGAGTGAGATAAGATGTACACAGTATACACGTTTTTAGTGTATTTGAGAATCGCTGTCTGCCAAAATTTCTGCATTCGCTGAATGCAACAATATGATGCGATTGATACTGTTATAAAGGGTTATGTATGATAAGAATGCCCGTTGAGTTGACGTTATACGACGTTAGAACAAAATGTCAAATAGTAAATGTATGGAGGAGGATGGAGGATGCTTGTGATGTTGTAATACGATAGTTAAGGTTTATGATATTTTCGAAAAAAAGAAATTTCATGCATACCACAGCATAATAGTATCCGTTGATAAACAGTGATAACCTTCATGATAATAAAGTCAAACAAAATCTGAAATAAGTAAGTACCGTTCTGTCATTCCTCAGTTGAAATTGCTAGTTTAAGCAACATCAAAGTCGCAGCGGCACGGAAATATTTTGGAAAACAAACATTAAAAACTTGACCGGAAGTTGAAAGGAATTGAAAAGTTAGAGAAAATAGGCAGTCTTCTTGAACATTATTAAAAGAACTGTAGTGAGCAGTAAAATGGCAAAAGTTGCGAGATTCTTTGTACTGGTGGCTGTGCTGTGTTTTGTCAACTTGGTGAATTGTGAACCACCTGTGCAAAATTCTGGAGGATGGGGTCAGCAAAACACTGGCGGATATGCCTCGGGGTTTTCTCATCAACAGAATGGAGCTTATAGTAGTGGCTATGGTGGCGGTTCTCCAGGAGGATTCAATGGGGGATCAAATAATGGAGGTGGAGGTGGCTGGAATCAGCAGGCACAAACTCAGCAAAATGGTGGTGGAGGTTGGGGACAAGGACAGCAGCAACAACAACAAGTGCAATCCAGTGGAGGCTGGGG
>JAHZNB010001330.1:0-11056 GCA_027744295.1 Callyntrura guangdongensis
TGAATTTTATTTGTTCTTGCCGTTGGAGGTATTTACAAACTGTTTTCCAAATGGCGACACAAACTTGATTACCACAGCGAAACAGCGCTGGTCCATTGTAAGCAGACAGTGGAATTAATCACAAATTTTAATGATTGCCATCAAGCGATTAAAAAATATCTAGTAATACACACACACACACACACACACACACACAACTTTTGCTGCCAATATACTGCCAATTTTTGCTGCATCTTTGTAACCTTTTAGCCTTCTAGACTCTCGTCCTCATCCTTGAGTCCGCTCGCTAATATGCAGTGTGATACGAATACGAACACAATGTCCGGCTTTTTACCATTCAGATCAATTCCACATTATTTTAATGATGATTATATCTTATCTTGAAGTTCTCACCATCCTTACCGTGTTCCATTATTCTATTTTTTATGTACGGGCATACTCACAACTACTGCGCTGCTCCTATCGTTTTTACACATGCCAATCGCCAACACAGCATTGTTTTATTGTTTTTTATAGTTTTTTAGTTAAGTACTAGTAGTTAGAAAGAATTGTTTGAAAAAAAGTCGTGTGGTTTGCGGTGTACGGGTAATCTGGTCACATGCAGAGGTCTCGTTATATTGTGGATGATTCCCCCTCCATTCTTTCTTCATTCCCTGGTCATGAGTGTATATTTTGTACCAAATTGCAAGATGATGCAAGGTAAATAGAGTTAAATTGCGGGGGTGTTCATATCAACGTTTTTGTTGAAGCTATACGAGTTTACGTTATCGAGAGCTAACAATTACACAGTCAAAGAGTCGTGCAGTAGAAACCCTATGAGATACAAGTTTGCTGCGAAAAAACGCGAATGGAGAAATTGGATTGCCCCTCTGCGTAGTAGTTTAACCTTTGCAAGAGACACTCTCTTTATTCACCCAAGCGGTCTCTGCATATTCGGCGTCTTCATCAGTCTCCAGAGAGATTATCACGATTTTTTCCTTTCACGGACATTAATAATTACCGGCTACTCCATATGGAGTGATTAAACATTACCTTTTGGAAGTAAATTTTGAAACAAATCTCTAAAACTGTGTATATATGTTTTCCATTTATAAACGTTGGTGATGGAAAATGCTACCAAGGGAGAATTTTTGGAGGACTTAAATTAGCGATCTTGTGAACGTTGTTAGATAAGATATTTTTTCAAAAAACAGTAGTTAAGTTTGTAGTTGTTATTGTTATTGGGGAAAAAAATTCGGAACATCGTCATGGGGGTTATTTCACTGGTGTACTCAGTAATCAGCTTCACCCTAGAGCTGTGGGTTTTTACCCTCTACGTAGGTCAAGTTGTGTTTGACATAATTTACAAATTTTTGTTTCCACCGGAGCCAAAAAATTTGGATGATGAAGTAATTTTGGTAAGTTGGTGTGTAATCCAGATGAGCTTGGATTGACGAGTTGATTGGTTTTTTAATGCACGGATTTATTTTTAAATAAAAAAAAGATTACCGGCTCAGCTTCCGGAATGGGTCGTCATCTGGCTCTTCAGCTGGCAGCGAAAAATCGCGTCAAGTTGGTTCTTTGGGATGCTGATAAAAATGGGAATCTGGACCTTACCGGGGACTTACAGCGTATAGGAATCGACGCCTATCCCTACCACGTGGACCTAACCCAACGCTCACAAATCATTGAAGCCGCAGGAAAGGTTCGCCAAGAGGTCGGAGACGTTACAATGATAATTAACAACGCCAGTGTGTCCTACCCGCAACCTTTCATGGAAGGCAGTCGCAAGCCGCGTAACCTTGAAATGACATTTAAGACCAACGTGTTTGCTCCACAGTACATTATCGGGGAATTCCTTCCGAAAATGATGGAACGACGAAAGGGTCATATTGTTACAGTAGCCAGTGCTGCCAGTTTCTCTAGCACCGCGTATCTCGCTGACTATGTTGCATCCAAGCATGCCGTCCAAGGAATGATTGAAGCCCTTAAGGACGAGCTTGCCAAGGATCCGTTTCAACCCCAAATACACTTTACTACCGCGTATCCCTACTACACACAAACCAATTTGACGGGACATAACAATGCCAGTTTGGTCAGAAGGTAGCGTCGTCAATCTCAAAGTGCCCCAAATACAAGTTTATGCAATTGGGACGCGTTCGTTATTCTTCAATATGCTTTGCAGGTATCCCTTCACCTTTCCAATGTTGGAGACGTCCACTGTCGCCCGTTATATTGTTGATGGAATTCTCCGCAATAAAGAGTATGTTTATGCACCGGGATACTTCCGTGCGTTGGTCATGTTGGCGAGGTAAGTCGATATTGGATGTCCAAAAGAATATTTATACTCCCATATGTTTTCAAACGCCTTGCTTCTCCCTTTTGAAGCATGTTGCCCACTAAAATCCTGCGCAGTGCTAAGAAACTACTCACACATGAAATTGAACTGGACCGTACCTATTTTGAAGCCATTGCTACTCCCAAAACGGAAGGCGCCCCTCCCACGAGTATCATTCAACAGACCACACCACCATCCATCCCAGTCAAAAACGGTCCTACGCCGGGTAACAATGGTACCAATAAAACAGCAAGTAACGGAAAGCCTGCCTCCAATGGTAGTTTTCGTAATAACAAGTCTGTTGCCCCAGCGACCGCGATGGAAAATGTGATGGCTCCCGCATAACTTTGTTATTATTTTTGCGAATGCTCAAAAAATATGCGATATTGTATGAAATATAGAAATAAAAAATTACCAGAAACTGGACCTGCGTTAATTTTCTTTTTAATTGTTAGCATAGTATTATGCTTTTATAATTGGTGTAATAGTTTTGTTGGAATATAATTGGTACAGTAATACAAATAATTGTAATCATAACACTTTTTATGACACGAACATTATCAGTGTCATTTATATATATTTTATGCCTGCCTGTAATATATTTATCTTAGGAATACTCATATAGTATGTATTTCAGTGATGAGTGATGATAGTAAAGAAAGATTTATAATTATATTTGTAATGTATTCTATCTTTCGTGTGTGTGTTTGTGTCTGGGATTTATATTTTTTAGCATTTTCTTTTTTTTCACACTCATAAATTGATTTTATGGTAAAATTTTCATAATATATTAGGATGATTTTTTTTTCATAAATCTATTTACACTGTGCGTAAGAGTACTGCAATAAATTTGCATATTTGGTAAATAATGTATTTCTACAGGATATTGTGTTTATGATATTTATATATTATTATATCAAAAGATGGTATTTTTTCTGCTTTTATTTTTTAAATCACTTGATATCATAGTATATATTTATATAGATATATATATAATATGTTTATATATATTTGTGTTTTACGTGTTTTAACGACAGTACTTACGAATTATTCGTAAAGTGTAATAATATAAGGTGCCTAATAGGTCATATATAATTTCACACATTTGAACTTAAAGTAGTATATATTTTAAGGTAATGGTTTGGTATAGTTCATTTGTGCATGATATATATATATAATAGATGATGATAATGACAGCGTAAAAGTAATTAATTATTACTCTAATTCAATAATAGCAAGAATAACAACAGTTAGGTAATGATATAAGTTATATACCATTATTGACACGTACATGTTTTTGATTTAATATAATCATTAGTTAAACAAAACGAGGACGACAAGGACTCCAACAACGACAAAAACATAACAACTAACACGATGGGTTTTTTTGATTTTTTTTCAATTTAATGCTAACCACGAGGACATAGTGTGTGTGTGATAAAAATATATAATATTGTTTGTGTTTTTATGCAGTACGTACAGTAGTATGATATAATAATTATTTAGAGATAAAGTATGTAAATTTAAATTCCAGTTTAACAGTTAACTTTTTTTACCTCTCCGTAAACTGCAAACACTACATGCATTAGCGATATTGAACTACAATGATTTTTAGCTGACGAGGAATTAATTGTAATAATTCGTACAAGATTTGCGTATTCGCATAATAGTAACTAGAGGTGCATAATATATATACCTAGTATGTATCTGGATTCTGACTTAGTTTTTTATCGTCAAAAATGAGACAAAAAAATGTGGACTAAAATTGGAAAAAAAGAGTCAAATTCTAAATTTTAATCATTTTTTTCCTACTTTTCTACAGCCGAGTAGTCTAGTTTTTAACAGCTTCCGTTGGAACTGTCTTCATGATGATGATGATGGTGATTAATCTGTTCTCCGATGTATTGGCGATTACGGGGTTGCTGCTGGTGTCGGTTATCGAGATGATAACCGTTACTGATGAATTCCCCATTTCTAGCAACATGATGACCGTGACCGTTACTTGTAACACCGTTGCCATTTTGAAGATGATGGGCTTGTTGTTGCTGTTGGAGCTGATAGCTGTTCAGCAAATGGAGTCGGGCGTGTTCTTTCAAAGACTTCTTGGAGGAGGTTCGGAAAGAGCAAATGTTGCAGACATGGAGCCAATTGGGGTTATCCTGATGGTGTACAAGGTGATTTTCCAGACTGCTCTCTTCAAAGCATTGGAAGGGACACAAGGAACATCTGATCAAAGGACTGGACCTGTGGGATAGTCCGTTGGTGAGGGAATTGGGGTGAAGGGACTGATGATGATGATTTTCGACGGAGTCCAGGCTGCCATTGGAGCTGCTACTGTTCTCCCCATTTTCAGCCAGTTTAACAATTTTCGTTGGCACAGATGACGAAGTCCCGTTACCGTTAGCTTCAAGGTCATCCTGATGACGCTTGCGACCAAGGGCGAGAAGCTCGCTAGGAATGTTGCGTTGATTTTCGTGTTTTTTCAAATGCTGGATGTAGTTAGCATAGTAGGTCACAGCGTAGTCACACACAGTGCATTTGTATCTGTGAAAAGTAAATCATAATTAGAACATTTGCCACGGGAAAGTAACTGCAGAAAATATATTATTTTGGTTGCAATTCAATATGCTTACTGGCTTACTTTTGTTTGGAGCCGTGAAGCCCAATGTGAGTATGGTACTGATCCTTTTTTTCAAAAGCGCTCGGACATTTGATGCACTTGTACCTCTTGCTCTTAACCCGTCCATTTTTCATGTACGTGGGATACACGAATTCAGGATTGCCCTCGTATGCTTCATCCGGCACTGGTATTTGATTCTTATCCACCCCTTCACTTGTTCCAGAGTCTCCGTTCGCCCCATTACTACTACTGCTCTTTACACTCTGCTTGCTGACCGCTGCTGCGGTAAAAGGACTGTCTTGATGTGCTACCATGGCCATCATGGAAACCGGATTGAATGCAGTCCCCGGGCTAGCTAACAACTTCCCTGCTAGGGCGGCAGCTTCTAAATCTGCGGTAGAACCTCCCCCTGCACTATGTACAATCTCGTGCAACGTCAAGGACTTGCGGGAGTCAGCACAGTAGTCACAAAAGCGACATCGGTAGTCCGCACGCCCATTTGGGTTATGCATTTCGTAATGTTGCTGAAATGTCTGGGTACTGTAAAACTTCTCCGGACACTTGGGACAAACAATAGACAGTCCATTTTTTCGTAGTCCCTCCAATGCCGCATGAGAATGATCTCCGGGATAGCCAAAGGCAGCGGCGGAAACATCTCCAGGTTTAAATTTCCCCCCAGCGGATAACATGGCAGCGGCAGTAAAGTTGAAGTTGCTCGTGAGGAGACTCGAGTTGATGAGGGAGGCGGCGCTCGATAAAGCTGCNTTGAAGTTGCTCGTGAGGAGACTCGAGTTGATGAGGGAGGCGGCGCTCGATAAAGCTGCAGCAGCCGCCGCTGCTGCTGCATTCGCTGCAGCGTTGTTGGAAGCAGCAGATGATGAATTACCAGATGAATTTGTGGTAGAGGAAAAGTTGACCTTCCCTCGGGGAAACTTGACCAGCAAAGCTTTGGTTTTTTCTTGATAGGCAGTACCATGAACGCGCATGTGACTCATGAGATGAGGGTCCTTTTGACGAGCAGAGTACGTACACTTGGGGCAACCAAAACTGCTTTTGTTCTCGTGAAAAGTGTGGTGGATTTTTAGCTCCTTTTCAAAGAAAAACCGCGCAGGGCACGCATGTGACTCATAAGATGAGGGTCCTTTTGACGAGCAGAGTACGTACACTTGGGGCAACCAAAACTGCTTTTGTTCTCGTGAAAAGTGTGGTGGATTTTTAGCTCCTTTTCAAAGAAAAACCGCGCAGGGCACTCATCGCACAAATAAAGATACTCTTTTTCTCCTTTGCCAATGGCCCCGCCCAACTCTGCACTGTGGACTGAGGAGCCAGGAGACGGCGATGAAACAGGAATGCTGGTGGTTTGGTGCTGCTGCAATTGCAACGGCTGTAGCTGCTGCTGTTGTTGTTGCAGAGACTGTGTAGAATGGCTGGAGGAAGCTGACCTTTTGGATGAATCCTTGACTTTAGAGTGACTAGACTTTTTGAAAGCTGAGACTGTTGACCCCGAATGATGATGGGAATCCACAGCTGTGGTGCTCGCGGTCGGTTTGAAACACAGGTTCATGGCTTCCGCCGGAGGAGATTCACACTGACGACTTGTGTCGTATGCATTATTTCCACTGGTGCCTCCAGCACTGGTATTTTGACTGCTGCCTGCTCCAATAACACTTCTATGGTTGGTGGTGTATTCGTGTTCCCTGAGATCATTCAAGTCGTGGAACACTTGCAGACATACTCCACATCGGTAGCCTTCCATGGGCACCCCATTTTCCCAAATTACAACTGGCTTTCGGTTTGCAAAAATGGACAAGTTCAGAGGCTCGTCTTGGATGGCGGGTGGGGAGTAGTCGTTGCTAACGTCCTCATACATGGGTTCTGGAACTGGGACGTTGGCAGCAGAGTACTGATCCCCTGAGTTGGGTACACCCACTTCATCAATCTGGATTCCATGCACTCTTAAGTGCTGTAACAGATGAAATTTCACGCTCACGTTGAAAGTACACCGGTGACACTTGAAGGGATACTCGTGCGGCTCGTGACATTGTTTGTGATATTGGAATTCGCTGTGATCATTCCCCGAGTAGGGACATTCCACGCAGTGGTACTTGAAGTGCTTCGAGGTTTCGTTGCTTTTGTTCAAATTTTCTGTAGTGCTAGTGGGGGAGGGCATGATCGATGAAGATAGAATAGTCGTACTGGAGTTGATTAGCCGATTTTGGATTTCGGGGAGGAGATCCCCTACGTGCAGACGAAGATGCTCTTGCAGTTCACTATAAAAACAATATAATACCTTGCTGGAAAGATCACAATATACGCACTACCAATTTAGACTAGGGAATACACCATTACCTTTTAACCGCCACTGAGTAGCTGCAGTGAGGACAACTGAAGTAACTTTGTGACTTGTTCAAGTGATGATCAGCGTGAATTTCCATTTCATACAACAGACCAGTGGAAAATGGACAATATTTGCAGCTGAGAACCTTGCCATTTTCGTGGAACATTTGTTGGATCATTTCTGCAAGATGGAAAATGTTAATTAGTATTTTAATTAACTCTCGAGATACTTCATAATTTTTTAATTTACTAAACTAAACTAATTTACTTTTTTACCTTTCTTTTGTGCTGGGCTCAACGTTCCCCTCTCTCTTCCCAACTCTTGCTCTTCCCTCTGACTTATCCCAGAGGACATATTCAAACTATCCTGACCCTCCTGTTGGCCCGGCGTCAACACCTGAATTAGATGGTTGTGAGCCAAAAGAGACAGTGGGTCCCCCTTTTTCGGCTTGTGTGTGTCCCTAATGTGGCAGCTTACCAACTCTTTGTTCGGATGCTTGAAGGAGCATTTTATGCACTGCCACTGTACTCCTCCTTCAGCTTTCCCTCCTTCTTCCTGGAGGGCTCCACTGATAGCATGTTCATGTTGTTGCTGCTCCAACTGCTCCTGTTGCTGTTGTAACTGCTTTAACCGAGATTTCTTTGTCGGAGGAGGAGTTGGTTGAAGATAAGAGTTGGATGATAGCATATGAGCCGTGGTTTGAGCTACCGGGGCATCCGGAAGCAACATGGTTGTTACCGTCATATCCTCGTTGGCTCGTAGTGACTCTTCTGCTGCAGAATGATGGGCATACCGAGAATGAGGTCGTTTCACGGTCAAATCGAAACCATTGGGAGGACCGTCTGTTCCTCCGTCACTGACGGTGGTCGGACTTACCATTCCAAAGTCTTCCCGCTGTTGGTGCTTCTGCACGAAAAAATTAAATAGAAAATTAATTGAAGCCAAATATAACTTTGAGCCAAACCAAACTGGATTCTCCGACTTACTAGTAAGGAATTTTGTTGCTGCTGATAACAAATTTCCCCTCCAGCCATGACCCTCGCTTCCACAAATGTTCTGCCCTCGCTGCTTACACTGGCAGGAGAGGCAGCGGAAAGATTACCAAGCTCCATGGTAGGGTTATACGTAGCAGTTTCATCCGACTGCTGCTGATGCCGAGATGTCGACATTGGAGGATGATCTTGACTGGGATGGTATTCAAATGCTGTCTGAATTTCCTCCTGAGTTGGACTCGAAGAAGCTGCCAAAGCTTTGGTGTATTTGGGAGATCGTTTAGTGGTGGTCGATGAAGCCGGACTATTGACCGGACTAGAACCGGACTCTTTCCCTGAGGGACTGTGTACTGCTTCCGGACTACTTTTAGGGCTGGCGACTGTGTTATTACCCCCTTTGGTTCGTTTACTCGCCATTGTGCTGCAATCCGGAGTCTTGGCGTTGGCCCCATGGGTGAGGCTCATGCTGACCAGGTAATTGTCATACTTTCGGTAGTCTCGCTGTCCACTTTCATGCGTTAGTAAGGTTTTAGCGGTGGCGTGCTTAGGATCCTTTGGTGTTTTTAAACGGATGTGCTTATTCACATCCCAACGCCAGTTGCTCTTGTAGTGACACTCGGAGCATTCGAAAGGCTTTAGATTGTAGTGACCAACAATATGCACGTGAAAACGGCTTGCTGTCGTGGCCCAGAAGCTGCAGTCGTTCTCAGGGCAACGGTATACTTTCCGACTGTTAATAGCTGCCGCCTTGCCACCTTTTCCTGTGCCTTTGTAATTTACTCCTACCTCCTCATCAATTTCCTCATCTTCTTCTTCCATCTCCCCACCATCTCCTCTAGCCCGACACTCACTACCAGCTTCTTCATCTTCTACGGGAAATCGAGCTTCCTCTCCCTCTTCCCGCTGTACTCCCGCATATCCTTGGTATTCCATTTCCTCCATTTTCCCTGTGTGAATGGCACCCACGCCTGGTGCCGTTTCAAAACCAATTAACCCATCGTTTAGACCATCTGCAACAGAACTGGCTGCAACACCGCAACCGTTAATTATTTGTACTTCCTCCACATCATCTGAACCAGTGTGTAGCCGGGATTCTGCAACCCCATCCAAATCCCCCTTTTTGTCCCTCTCCTCCACCTCTTTCTTGGTAACCACCGCTGCTGGGGCTTCTGCACACTTTTCCAAGTGCGCCGCCAAATCGGCACTGCTCTTGCATCGTTGTCTGCAATATTGACAACGATTTGACTTTGACGAGCTACAAATGCCTCCTCCCACGCTCTTTTGCCCCTCTCCCTCTTCTTCTTCCTTATTATCTTCAATGCTAACTGGCGTCTCTCCATAAGCCTCTGCAGTAAATTTTGGCTTAATTTTCTGATAAAACTGTGCCAATGCTCGATGCTTTGGTTTCTTCAAAGAGCTTAACGCCTGACTGCTGTAGTCTCCACTTAACACCGGGGTGAAGGCGCTTTCCTCTCCACTGATCTGCAGACTTTGCCCCAAATTCAACATGGTACTCTGATGATGATGACTCGGTCGCTCCTCATCCGAGCTGGGAGCCACCGCTTGGTCACACCCGCCTGTTCCTCCATACGCTGTAATGGCTTCACTCGCTTTCAGCGGACTCTGACTCCGATGGATGGCGGGGCTGTTGTTGCAGCTTGACGCACTCTGCCCCGGTCGAGGACTGGTGCTTCCTTTGGTAGTAGACTTTTTGGGTGGTAGAGGAATTGGAACAACAGGGGCTTGCTGAGGAGGACTAGGTGGAGGGCTGGTAGTTTTGGGAGGGTTTTCGGGACTAGAAGGTAAACTGGGTGACCGGACTCTCTTGTGGGAATGATGATGGTGATGATGATGATGCTTCTTATGAATACCATGAAGACTCGCCAGGTGCTTCTTCAGTAAGCTACTGGCGTCCACTCCACTTGCTTCAAAATCACAACGATCACATTTTCTCAAGTGACGTCGCTGTTGCTGTTCGTCTCCGGAACAGCTGGAGGAACTGGAATCATTACCCTGAGCGATTTCCACCACCGAGGGAGGTACTGTCACTACTGCAACCACGGCAGCCCCTACTGACTCTTTGTCTTCTTCTTCTTCGCCTTCTGCCTTCCCCCCAACAGTCTCCTCTCCTAGAGATAATCCTGTTAAACTTCGGGAGATTCGGAGAGGAGGAACTTTCTTTTCTCCTGCTTCCCCCGTCGTTCCCGTGTGCGCTACTGTGGAGGAGGAACTATCTGTCTTTGGGACACTTGTTACAGGGGTTGTAGCGACAGTGGGAGTACTACTATTTCCACTGTTGTTGTTATTATTTAGCAGGGGATTATTTATACTTTGATTTCTGGGAGGAATCTGCTGCCTCTTTACACTCTCGATAATTTCTTCGGGCACATTTGAGTGATCACATTGTACAATGGTGCCGGAATGGGCTGATTTGGCATGCTTGGTATACTTTGCTTTCGAACTGCTCGAAAAGTTGCAGCGGTCACAACGATAACTTTTCTTTTCGGGACTTTTCTTCCCTTTGGAGTTTTCTCCCGGAGGGTTTTTTGGAGGACGTCCTTTCGTAGGTCGGGCGATAATCACTTCTTCCTCAGAGTCACTATCCCCACTACCTTGGAGGCGAGCAGAGTTATCGGAATTCTTACCGTAGCTCATCTTGTCGCCAGGAAATCTATCTGTGGACAAAATTAATTACCCAGGCTAAGTATTTACTAACCTGCAAGACGAAAGTCAAGTTACCCCAAATAAGGCAATGCTCCACAAATAACCAGCCTTGCCATTTAAAAAAT
>JAHZNB010001331.1:0-23623 GCA_027744295.1 Callyntrura guangdongensis
GCATGTATATATAGTCACATAATCATCAGCAGCAGTGCCATCGTCATCATCACCGTTCTTAAAACCCAACAACAGCAGTGAGCACCGGTAGCAGCAGATGATAATGCCACCTTACTCATTGTCGCATTGTTCCATCATCGACTTTATTCCCACACCCACAAAAACCTTTTATTTTTTGATGTGTTGAATCAAGGAAGCCATGTGTATTCCTATTCTTATATGATACTTAACATCGCAGTCACCACTGCTGCACAAAACTACTGTGAAATTCTCAAGCAAGATTTTTAATGGCAACAAATAATGAAAGAAACAATAGTAAGGTGGTAATAACTCATTGCTGTTGTAATTTTGCAACACCTTTATACCATCTTCATCTCTTTAAAAAACATGCCCCTGTCTTGTATTGCGCGGCATCTTCTCTTTTCCGTGAAGGAAGGAAGTACAGGTAGATGAATGAATTAGGTTGTTGTTCACTGCCGTGAGTCGTGACAAGCACCATGTCTCTCTCTATTTTGGGCTGTCGTCGGTGCCTGTCAGTTTAACACATCTTTTTTCTTTTTAAAATAATTATCTCATTACTCACAATTACCTAATTTACCAAATTTGGCAAGAGTCGACAGAGGTGGTGTTCTTGGGTAAGACAAAATTACTCCATTACAATAATTCATTCGGCTCGCACTCGGTTTGTTTTTCGGCTGCATTACATGAAGTATGGAGGTTTATGTATAAAGTACACAAAAGTCGTGGCTATTTGTTGTTGGTATCATTTAAAATTTTGTTAGTAATGCAATAAACGTAACTATTTAACTATTTTTATTAATGTAAACGTATTTCGCTGCTGCTAAACCATTTTGAATGCATTAACTATTAACACTTCCATAAAGTTTCCCGTCTTGAAGTTGCTGCTTAAAAGTTTTATTTACAGTTTGTAAGAGTCGATCCGTTTTATTGAATGGGTTATGCGATTGTAACCTAATCCGTTTGTTCGTAAATCTCCACTAATATTCAGGGGTAACGCCCCATTAATTCGTGAAGATTAGATATCTACTAGATTATGGCAGACCCTATTACTCACATGACATTTAGATTTTTTAAATTTATTTGTGTATATTTTTTATTATTTTCTAAGGAAGTGCTGGACATTTTATATACCTATTTAGGAAATATCTAATACACGCACAAAGTCAAAAGTAGGTTTTATATCAATTCTGCTGTTTGACTTTTCAATAATAAAGGGTTTAAAAGCAGAGACGTCAATTACTGGAGCTGGTTCTAACTTTTTCATCAGAAACAGAAGGTTTGATGACTTAAACAATGCCTTTACCGTACGTAATGCTTACGTAATGCCTCGGGAGATACGGAGGATAATAATAAGGATGTGTATATAGTAACAATGCATACGTAAGTGGAATTGAAGAAACTGAAACTTTAATGGGCATATCCTTTCAAGCTGCAACCCCACTTTACCCTCTTCTCCTGGTACATATTATACTCATATAAAACAACTCTTCGTGTGGCAACGATGACTAATGATTTACGTTACCCAACACAGAGCAGTTCGAGTTGAGTTGCTGACTCGTATTTTAACGTGTATTTTCTCTACTCAATGGGATGGTGTGGTTGTGTTCACGAATAATGTGTGTGTAAAGTTCCTCTGAAAATAGCTTTACATGAGGGACTCTAAACAACGTTGTGTTATTTTGATTGACATGAAATAACTTCAAGAAATCCAGAGCGAATGACACGATAGCCTCCCCTGTGTAGTGTGTAGTATTCGTCGTGTTGTCGTTTCACACAAAAAAAGCACAAGGAAGTTTATGTGTATATAGCTTCTTGAATTTTCGTATGCAGGCTTCCAGCCATCACACCAGTTGGCATCTTTGATTATCAGAGCAGGTGTTATAATTTAATTGCTGATCAATTATCAATTGTTTATGTTTAATGACAGGGTACGGTTTCAAGATATCTGCAGGATGATTAACTTCTGATGGTTAACAATAACACGAAAATGATCGTGTTTGCAATTGCAATGTTTGAATATACATGACCCTGAGAGCACGAGCTAGGAAACGGCATTGATCCCGTCTAGCTAACTGTTGGTGTGGTTGCTGCATTTTCAGTCTGCGAGTCTGGTTTGCTGCTCTTATGATAAAACATAAGAAAAGTAGTTTTGTTCGTAAGTTTCGTTCGTGTGAGATGTTATGATGATACTGCAGTCTTCTCTCTTGACTCTTCACTCTAGTGCCCTCCGTTTCTTTTACAATTCGTGGGGGAAATTTCTTGTATGCCGCTATACCTATATCAAATCATATCTGCGGGTGCCTTTTGATCAAATTTAATATAACTATGTTACTGTGTAGACTATTTTTTATACAGCAATACCTACTTTCTTTTGAAGTTGCTTATATAGTTTTCTTATTCGATGTGCTGTAATTACATGTCTGAATAATAAACAGATGGTGAGATGTACGGAAACTGTAATCAATTTTTGATCATTCATGGCTCTGCCAATATAGTTTACAAGATTGCAGAAGGTGCTGGAATAATAGTGTTTGGCACAGAGGTGCGGATATACCTATTCATTAATAATGATGATAAGTAACTAGTAGAATCATATAAACGTATTCATATATTTTCTTTGTTGTGATTCTAATTATACGTATTTGTTTTATTTAAAGTACAAAAATACACATGACCTATACTGATTCAATTTCATAATAATGTATCTAAATACGAAAAAATAATTGCGGACACTAATGCGTCTATGAAGTAACAAAACGTATCAAAGATAGGGTACGTATCGCGTTCGTGTGCCAGAAAACCGTATGGAACGCTTTAATTATTCATTCACTGTCCCATTCTTTGATTTTGGCACCGTATATTGGAAAGGTATTTCTTTTATTGAAATCAGTTTAATCAAGATGAGATGGATGACACGACACCAAGCAAATCGTCATTAACATGTAGCAATAAACCGATGTTATTAACGCTTAAATTTTTCTCTTTCTCCGAAAAATGTATTTGTATAAACTCCAACTGCATTCACTATAAGATTATGAATTTGAAGATAAGAATCTACGCAACTTTTGGCGCAATGCTTACCACTTTTTAGAATACATTATCTAACTCCCGTTCAAATCCAGACTGCTGATAAAAAATAACAACACTTTAATTGCCAGCGTATATATTGTGGCATAAATCCCTTCTTTTTTCGTCTGTGTGCGGTACCTCGTAGTGGCTTTAGTTTACTTAAGGGGAATGATTCCATCTTACCTCCTACAACTACAATATAATAATGCCTTTTGTGTTGTGTGAGTGCTTATCAGTAAAAGGAATCTACCACACATTTTACTACAGTTACATAAAAGGAGAGAAAAACACATATTTTATTGCCTTGTGCAAAAAAGAAAAGAAAACTTCAAGGTGTTGAATGCTTCACTGTGTTTGCTTGCCTACAAGCTTCTAATGCAAAATGGAACGGAGTACATCCATTGAATTCAGTTCCCATCATTATTACGCTTCGCTTTCTTGCTTTATATCCCTTCGCTAATGCGGTCGTTGCTGCTACTGAAGCTATAATGATGTGTAAAAAACGAGGCTTCCTTCATCATGTGCTTACATGTTTAACTCTTTTGTAAACATACCTGAATAGGTGGCGGGTGATGCATCTTGTCAGTGTGTATTTTAAATTAAAAGTGTTGACAGAGAGATTCAAAATCTATTTGTTAACCTGCTCGTGTGTATGTACGTGCAGGTTTTCAAGTTTGTTGGGCGGTGATAAAGTACAAAAGTGTTAATTGTTAATTGATTTGGTAATCGCATCAAAACTTTTAATTTTCTGGTACACTGAGTATAAAATTGAAGTGTATTTCTCATTTTTTTCCTTGAACCAGTCTAAAACGATCCTCTTCATCTTTACGTATAGAGGAATCCAAATAAGAAATAGTTAGTTTTAAAAGAAAGGATTTCCAATTTTTGCCACATTGTCTTGATATCTTGTAGTGGCCATTATTAGCACAATATAAACTGAAAGTTAATCGAGTGATTATATAAATAAATGAGTCGTCCTATCGGAAATATAGCACCATTTATTACTTTTATGGTTGGGGTCATTCCAACACCCCTTTACACTCAGCACATCGCACGCACACGCTTTCTTACTGTAACCATATTACATCACGCAGCATTATTTACATCTTTGTGAAACAAGAAATGTGTAGTGCGAGTGGTGTGTTAGTGAGAATAAAAGGAGGCAAAGGGACATCATCCTGATCATCATATAAATGCATGCGTATGAAAGTAGTTTCAATGTTTCAATACAGGGCGACGACGATCACACAGCAGCAGCGGCAGTACCGATAGAGAAAAAAAGAGAAAAAGTGAGTTGACTCACATGAATTGCACGATATCATGAATTCAGACCATTTCTATGTTCGAAACTGATCTGTCTAACCATTTCTGGTGAAGTGGCGGCAGTGTTCAGTATCGCAAGTACTAGGCGAATTCACACAATGTAATAAATCTAGAGGGTCATTTACGCTGAACTAATATGAGCAGAGTCTTTTTAGCTTTCTCCCTTTTCTATGTGTGTATATGTGCATTAACTACTCCTTCTTCTCCTTCCTTTACCACTGCTTTCTGCCTTACTTACAGCATAACCGTCGTATCGCAAAGTTTTGGATAGACGTATGGGGAGAAACGCTTCTTCTTTACGTAGCTCTCTCTCTCTCTCTCTCTGAAAGAAGGTATAAGTATAAAGGCATTGGAGGCTTCATCATCATCGTCATTGCTTTTATGCATTGCATTCAAGTTAGTTCGTCGGAGTTTTTGGTAAAATGTTGTAGCATAATATGAGCTTATGGCTTTTGCTAACATATGGATTACAGTTGCATATATTAAGGGGAAAACTATTGGTATATGCACTTGCCCAAACTTACTGATAAAACTCCAACTGTAACACAGCCATGGGCTCTTTATGAGTGTTTTTTCTGTATTGGATGAGTTTTAACATTGTATATAGGTTCTTGGTAGGTTACGCAAGTGATTCGCTGTGAATATCACACTGGCGGTGGCAGTTGAGTAGAACTGAAATGCACTCACTCAATACAGTGTTCAAACGGTTGATTTTATTTCCATTACATTTTGTGTTCATCCGTCGATGTAGCTAAATGTGTGTATGGTGTGATGCATGAAGCAGGCCAAACAACCGATACCCGTTTTTGTAACTCTCATATTGCACACGACACATTATTTTGTCAAAAGCGGAGCACAGGGCACTTTTACGGTATGCCCTTGTTACCATTTATATAAAGATGAAAACGTCCCTTTTCATATTATGTTTGATGTGACATGTACGATGCCAGTAAGTAAAATGTTGTTGCTGCTGCTACTGGATTGTTTATGAGATGAGTGAGATAAAAAGGGAGGATACACAAAGGTGATGGAGATGGAGCTTGTGGCATAGACCTAAATAATGCTTAATACTCTTTGCACACACACACACACACACAATTCCTCTGGAGAATGGTAGAAAAAAAAGTTTTGTGTGTGACATGATTTTCCAACGTTGTTTTCTGATGAGTGTGGTGGTTGAGTTTTGGTTTGCTGATCGTTGATTGATACCAACCACCATCACTGTTCTTGTACAACGTTACTTTTATCTAAAAACACGCTACGGTTCTTCTTAGCTTAAAATCCGTTCCGGAAAGCTTTTCCGGTTGTTACTGTGAAGTGATTACCATAAGCATGTAAATAGAACCACTTTAAAAATGAATTTCGTAGGGTTTTCGCTGTTTACAAGAAAAGGCTGGTTTGCGAAATGCCTTTGGTTTTGGGAATTGTGTTTCCGCCAGGTGACTTGCCTTTAGCTAACTTCCGGTGCTTTACATGTACTCCTACGCGTACTTACATTCAGTAAGCACGTAAATATGTATCCATGTAAAAAGAGCTGTACACTCTGACCCAAANATTCAGTAAGCACGTAAATATGTATCCATGTAAAAAGAGCTGTACACTCTGACCCAAAATCTTGGTACACAGTAACAGTTGACAGTTTTCTTTCTCTGAGAACGACATTGTGGGTGCCTCACCTATCATAATAGTAATGGCCCTTTAATTGCAGTCAAAGTGTAGATGTCGGATGTCACGGTTGGGAATGCTTATGTAGAATCTTTTTATCCGCTTATATAGCTTAGCTAAGTATAACATAAAACTAAAAGCATGAATGAGCGTTTGATTGCAATTGTTGGATAAATGGCTTTCTTGTAAAAAAATAGAATCCTTTTATCCGCTTATATAGCTTAGCTAAGTATAACATAAAACTAAAAGCATGAATGAGCGTTTGATTGCAATTGTTGGATAAATGGCTTTCTTGTAAAAAAAATGTAAGAGAGATCTCTGAGGCAATGGTGCTGTAGCATGGTTGGCTGAAGTGCACATGTATTCTCCCATGTCAATAAAGGAAAAAATGAAACTAATGGATTTAATTTGATTATTTTTTCAGATGCCGTATATATCGAGAGTCAACGAGCTGACTTACCGTACTTCATCTGCTCTATCCAGGAATTCAAAAGGGTAAGCTGCTCATGCATTATGCATGAGCGCACATTATCACATCATGATACCATATATTTTATGCCCAATATGTTCTTTAATATAATACACTCGGAGAAATGCAGCTCCATCATGTGGGTCCTTTATCATACGATTTTGAGATGATATAACATCATACAAGCACACACGTTACATCATCCTTAAGTCCAAATTTAAGTCATATAAATGCTATAAATGCACTTGCATGTAGGTTCATGAGTTTTAGAGTCTTGGGCCCACGGGGACACGCATAATCCTATGCATTTCGTCATACACAAACTATTTTCTTGTTCTGTAGTCTGTAACAAATAAACATTGAATGCACCCTGAACTACTCTACTGTAAAATGTATGTGAACAGTGGAACGCAACGGTGCATCTAATCTGTAGATACATACTACATACAAATATACGGTAAGGATATTCGAATTAAAACTTTGTCTGTTGCGATACAGAGATAGTAGCATTAAAAATTCTATCTTTCAAGGTGTTTGTTTGCATACTATCATTCATGACAATGATAATTTAATTTTAAGATCTCATCTTCAGTACAGATTTTTAAAATCACTAAAAAGTTTATATGCCCATGCATCATGCATTTGTCGCAATTTACCATATCATTGTTTTGCAGATGTTGTACGTATAAAATTACATGTATCCAAGATCGTTGGACACATGAAGACACATACAGACTAAGCTTTGGCGTACATAGTAAAGCTTCGTTTCTCTAATAATGTGTCTCCATTGTCCAATGATCTTGCATGTATCACAAAGTATCCGCTACTTTTAAAAGTTATTAATTGAATTCTGAGGTTATAGTTTAAATGCGACACAGAAAATTTAACGATTACCGGTTTGATTATAAAGCAAATTACACTTTTACCTATATGAGTAGCCGTAGTTGTACAAGTGTTATTTAGTAATTATATCACTATTATCGTAAACATAATTTTCTTATTGAGAAAAGAAAACAGACAAAGTTGCTAGTTTTATGTTTACACGCATAAAGCGGTAGTGTTTGCGTATGTTTGTTGTGATGCTGGAGGGACAATAACATACATTCGTATGGTTAATTAATAGCTGCCTGCCCATAGCTCACCGTAAAAGGAATGATTGCACCATGTCGTGCTGTGCTGTGAGTAATATGTTGATGTTATATGAGGGTATAATATGATTTTTACAAAATGAATTCATGACGGAACTCGTAGAGTGTCTGGCAAATTAGTCTACAAAAAGTAAATGAAAACGCCCTTTGTTCATTATAAAAATCTCATCGTTTTTCCTTTTCTTCGAAGAAGTAAAAATGTCTAAAAAAAAAAGTGTACCTATGCACAAAGGATACGAATGCCGTTTTATCTGCTTTATGCCTATAAAGGTACCTATATATGCCATTAAGGATTTTACTCACATAATGTGTCGTGTCTACTCAAACAACATTATATCTACATGCATCTGCGGAGGCATCACGAGGAGATAATATTATTTTACAAAAATACGTAACAACAGTTGAAGTATAAGTGGCAGTAAATGTTTTTATTCAGTCAGTCTTGCTATAAAATATGCAATTGAGAGTGCACGATGGTATATAGTGGAATCCAAGCCGTACAGGCTTCAGTTGACAAAAAGGTTCACCAGTATTTTTTTCGTCTGCACAGTTCAGGAAATGATACAGAGTTAGATGGCGTAGCAAAAAGGGAGGAAACAAGATATGACATAAATGATTGCTCACTGAAGTTCTTTTATTCCTTTACTTGTATGATGTGTTGTTGTAGGCTACTTTGATGTATATGGTTATTGGGATTTACGGACAGATTTTTATAAACAATATATATGATTTTATTTCACGAACAAAAGAACTGTAAACAAATACATTTTAAGAAACAAACTACATGAATTACGAGTAGCCAAGTAGTAACAGCAAAGAAACGCATAAAACATGGAAGAGAAAAACCGAAAGGAAACAGAAATGTTGGGAAAGTCTCGAATTGGTAGGATAGAATGGTAAAAAAAGGAGGCAAATAACTTAATTCGATATAAGAGTGTTCAAGGTGTCAGCATTACCAAAAACACCCTGATCAGCAGAGAGACGCGGAGTTACAAAGAAAGGAAAAGGAAT
Source organism: Callyntrura guangdongensis (assembly GCA_027744295.1). Taxonomy (NCBI): domain Eukaryota; kingdom Metazoa; phylum Arthropoda; class Collembola; order Entomobryomorpha; family Paronellidae; genus Callyntrura; species Callyntrura guangdongensis. Next base: position 8,707 of record JAHZNB010001331.1, read on the forward strand.
ACAGTGATACTTTATAAACGGATGACATAAGGAACAGGTCTGAGATATTGTTTTGACTGAATGGTGTCATTTGTACCGATCGAATTGTATATGATCAAATTCGCACACGAGACGATAAAAGTAATTTCATTCAGACAGAGTGGTAGTGTTGCTGTGCTTGACGAACAAAGAGAGAAAAGTCTAAAAAGTAGTTTGGCACTGTGAAGTACTGTTGAAGTTGTAAAAAATCACGTCATTAAAAATACTTTCGCAAATGAATAGCGGCATCGAATGCTTCTGTTATATACTTACCACGAATAACATAAATATCCCGATTAAGATTTTTTGAGTGCAATGCAAGTGGAAATGGATATTGAGATCAAGTGAAATGCGACTCTTTTTTAACTGGCTAAAGTGAAAACAAAATAATAATAGTGGCAATGCTCATATGATAACGCTGAATATATGTATAGGTATGTGTATACATGTCTATCTATCTCGATTCTCGAATAGTTTATTCCACGAATTATGTTACTTTTGTGCTCGAGAAATAGAAAGCATATTACGTAAATCATATATTTTGCTTTTATTCTCTGTGTTATATGTGAACGTTTTCAGGAGCCGGAGAACATTTTATACAATAGAGGGGAAATGCCAGAGTTTACTTGTCAGTTCATGAATACCGTCAAGTCAGTCAGTACCATCACATCAGTATCATATGCGTATATGGGTTGTCTTTCTATATGATTATTATTATGCGTGTCCTTAATATTAAATAAGCAGTTGTGTTACAACAAAAAACTCGTATACATCTTTTTTCTTGGAGCAGCTGTGTTCTACGCCACGACAGTTGAATCGTCTTATAAACTGAACAAATTTAACAGGGCAGTGAGTGAGAGCTCGCGAGTTTTTTCTTCTTCTCTCTCTCTCTCTCTCTCTCTCTTTGTGCATTATACGCTGTTTTAATATTATTATTATATAACAAGAAAGGAACAAACGGCAGCAGCACATCCTATTTATTTATTATTATTCACAAGAATTAAAAGCTTTAATACAGCAGTTCAAGAGCATATACACAAAACTTTGGTGTGGTGGTGCCCTAGAAGATGCTTTAATCCAGCATTTTTTCGTTGAGAACAACCTTACCACCACCAAAAGTAACGTATGGCGAAAGTAGGGAAAAAAGAGAATGCGATGAAGGCAAAATATTGCTTGCTGCTATTCACCAGGAATAAACGAACTTTAACCAGTGTACCGTGTAGGGAAGGAGAGAGAGGAAGAGAACCAACCGAGACGGACTCTCTTTGGGTTCTGTTTCTCTGTGTGTTTATTGTATCCATATCCCATATTTAGTTTTGTGTATGAGCTTTTTTACAGTTGTACGCTACGGTGGATTCATTTGACGAGTGTTTTCATGCCTTGTTGGTTCGAAAAGTGAGAACAAAATAGCGTGAGATGCCAGAGTTGCACTCTGTTGGCAAAGGTTGGTGCTTCCTTGAGCTCTTGAGAGAAGACCGAGAGGCCTCGTAGTGTGGTCCCCATTGTGGTGATGGCTCTGGTTGAACACCAGATTCTTGATGATCACTCGTCTCCCTCCTCCCTCCACCTTTTCTCTCCCTCTCCACCACCGCCACCAAGTTTCTTGCTCTCTTCTTTCAACTACACCAGTGAATATGCTGTGTGCATGTATTATTGGGCATTGGACATGTACATGAAAGCTAGTTTTCGTCCTGCTACCTACCGCCACCACCACCAACAACTTCACAAGCAAGCAAGCATAGCTTTTGTGATGTGTTGTGTGCCGGAGCATTTTGTCGCTTACTTACTTTGAGTGGTTTCATCTCTTTCACTCAACTCAGTTTAGTGGTTGCCTTGAAGGCTTCACCAAAAAAGCTTTGGCTTTACAAGACAACTACAAGAAGACCAAAACGAGAGATTCCCGTCTCTTTTGGTTATATGATGAGTTTTCCGTGGTATACTAGCGCTAGAGCTGGTTCGAAAGAGATTTCGGAAGAATGTGTATAATATAAATTGTACATGCATTGTGTGCAACGGAACGTAATATACTCATATTATGTCCTCGTATATGTGGTGTATATAAATATGATGATAAAGACGATGATTCTAGTTTACACAAACTATGTGTACATAACATAACATACGCCACCACCACCGCCGCTTCTGCCGTTTTTTACTCACTCTTTTTCTTCTTTTAGACGAACTATTCCCCGTTTCTAATACTCCATCTAAAAAACTAAAGTCGATATAATATGTTTGGTTGTGCCTTTGCTTTTAGCTGCTTTTGTAGATGGAGTTTTGGTTGGTTTGGTTGTTGTATGTTTGCTTGATGGTACAACAACTACTCCTGTGGTTTTATAATCTTGTATTCATATTTGTGTTGCAGGATGCAGAGAAGTGTTTTACTCGGATTCTTATAAACTTTCGTTCTCTCTCTCTCTCTCTCACTCGTTCTTTTCTGATAAATATTAAAACTCTTGGTTTGCAAGATTTGAGATCATATTATTTTGGTACGACTCTGTTCTCTTGTTGTACAACAGGATGATACGAGATGGTCCTTTCTCATTCCCTGCTGCCATGTAGTAGACAAGAATGGAAGGAGAGAGTTTTTAGTGAACCTACCGCCTTTTATATTTTATCTCTCTCGCTCACTACTTGTGTAAGTTATTACGTGCCGTGTGTGAGCTGATATTGTTGTGTTGTGTAGTCTTCTTATTCTCTTTTTCTCTCTCTTTTGCTTGGTTGCTTGTTGTATTCACTAAACATGAACCCTGACAAATTTACAAGGTGTATATTATGCTTGTATGCACATCTTTTAACATTCACAGCAGAGCCATGCCATGTAGTAGTGGCAGCTAGCATCACCAACACGAGTCCACTGCATGCCGTAGTTAGAGAGAAGATGATTATATGAGGCAAATGCTACGATGAGCTGAATAAAAAGATTTTTCGTTTGAGTTAAAGCTGTTGTGGCTTGAGTGGATGGAAGTGTAGTACCTAATAGAATACACTTCATCATCATCATCACCACCGCAACAGCATCTTATACGACGCGTTTGTCTAAAGAATGAGTGGTGTGGAGAAGTGGTGAAGAGAGAGGGGTTGAACTATAGGAGTTGGCCCTCATAGTAATTTGCTTCTTCTCGCGTCAGAAGCACAGGTTAATGATAGTAATAATATTTATGTGCATGGATGAGTTATTTCTATTATGTATGATTGCTTGCCTCAGTTTGTTATTCCATGTTTTTCGTTGTGGCTAGGGCGGTTTTTTGGGATTTTTTCAAAGTAATATATTATTAGTCTCATTAGAATGGCTTGAGAGAAAAAACCAAGAAAAATGGACGACATGACGATGGTGATGTGATGCTGCTGAGCAGTGTTTTGAGTTGTGTCTTTGTGTTTTGTAAAAATAAGTTGAATGGATGCTCTTAAGCTGGCAGTTGGGGAAAATAAACGGATGACAATTTGTTCATAATATCTTTCGGTTTCCTTTTACTTCGCCAACATGTTTTCCGTTAGGCTGTTGTTGTTGATGAGCTAAGCACTATCGACAGAAGATGTTTGCTTTTCTACTCAGCGTGTTTTATTTATATCCAACAAAGAAATAAAATTCTTACGCTACATGACTCTGGTATGTCTCATCATATCTTGGATGAGTCGTGTGAATTTATTGTTTGGTAAAAATAACCTGAATGCCAGTTGTTAGTAAATGTTTTAATTTTTTCATCAAAATGCCAATGAGGGGGATTTGAGATTTGAGGTGGTTTTATTGCTACATTTTTTGTAGTAATTCCGGTCTGGTGACTCTTGTTTCAGGGATCGCCAGTCTTGTATTTCCAGTTGCCCTTTTGACGATGATGATACTCCTTTGTGAAGAGTGGCACTTGTACCTCGATTAGCACAGGAAATTTAATTAATATGTTGTTATAAAGTGCTTAATTGAGGTACTAACAGTTTTTACGGGTGGTCGAATAATTAATAATTAATTTATTAATAATTTGAAACACTTTTCCCTTTCACTCGCTTTCTGGTCGGTTGTTTGTTATCAGCATCAAAATCATCATCGCCACTTTGTAGAGCGTAGGTTGATGATGATGTGTGTGCATGTTGTTAACCAGGCACACATAAGGAGAGTGAGAGAGAGAGAGTCTTTAAAGAAGACGTAGCTAATAACAAAATGTTATTATGTCGAATTACAAGAGTGAGCAGAGTAGGAGAGTGGAAAGGAGTAATGGTGCGTTGATCATCGTCATCATATTATCACCAGCTTTTTGAGCAAATGTTCTTCCTCGGCTATGCTAACACGTTCGTGGTTATGCTTTAATGCGATATAATATACTGCTGCTCCGCTGCTGTTGCTGCTTCAACTGAACCAAAGAAGAGAGTTGTTATATTTATTACGTCGAAGTTACGGCTCTGTGTATTGTGTCTAATGGCATGATGCTGTTTTGTACTGTTGCAGCAGCGCAGCAGCGTTGCATTGTATACCTAAAAATGTTTGAGTAGTTGAATATATCATTATGCGGATGAATGTGTGTGTAGTAGTAAAAGCCTTGTAAAGGGATATGATTACTATGTTATGTTGAAACCTTTCTTGTTGCTAGGGCTTGTCATACAAGAACATAAATTATGCTGACAGGTGGTCAAAGCGTTGCTGTTGTTAGTTGTAATGCAGTGAGGAGTATACATTTCTTTTAATTTGTATTGCGGTGCTTCGTTGATGAATGATTGACTTGTGGCTCTCAATTTAATAGCCGAGTGTCATCAATGTCAAAATGCATAAATCAGTCGAGAAGAGGAGAGAGGAGAGGCTGTGTGGCGTGTCTATGCTGGTAAGTCTCATTCGCTTCACCAACAAAAAATTTAGCTACAGAGTTGCATATTGTTGTAATGTGTCTATAATATTAGAGAAATGTACATTTTCCACCGATTATACTCATACCTCTACACCTATTCAACGTTAGGTTAGGTATTTTTTATTGCTTGCATGCATGTTAGTAAACGTTGATTTAATAGCTCTAGGCAAGGCTAGTCTTATTAGCATAAAACGTTTTTGGTGATGAAGGTGAACAGAAGTTTTTTGAATTTAACCAAGCTGCTGCTTCTGTCCTTAGTCGTAGTAATCCTTTGCTGCTGCCATTTTTTCTATTGACGTTTACTTGATTATCTTTTTCACCGGGATGGATTTTGTTGTTGAACGGTGGTGGTGGAGCCGGTGTAGGTCTATAGACTGTAATTTATATCTGGTTCCTGCTTTCTTTAAAAAAAACAATTTGTGTATCCTGCATCGATTGGTTTGGTATTGGTATTATCCAGGATGCTACTTGTATGAAACAAATTTTCGACATGCATCATTCGTACCAAGAATTTCACAAGTTTCAACAAAAATGGTTACGCGTTGCAAAAGTTGTCAAAGTAGACAAAAGAAAATGAATACTCATTAATATTTTTTATCTTTAAAAAACTGGCGTTTTTATTTAATAGCAAAGTACATGTAGACTTTTTTGTTAAAAAAAATATCAAGAAAAAATGCAATAGGTCCTGTAAGTCCCATTCTGTCTCTTTTCCTTAATATTTATGCCGAGCAAAATTTGGCTTGGTTTACATGTCGTAGGGGAATATACCTATCTACAACCAGTTTTAATATAAAAACAAGGAAAATGAATAACCACATTGGGTACACCGCAGCTACTCTTCTGGCTATGTGGCTGTGACTGTATGTCGTTCCCTCCTGTGTGGTTGGCCGTCTCCTGTGATATGTCCCCAAATTGAGGATCATTTGCATTTCCATGCTCGTGATCATGTCTCTGAAGCCGAGAAAGAGCAGAGGAGGGTCCCACACGACCACACTTGAGCCATTCAACTCCTTATTCACATTTCATGGACGAATTTCCACATCATCGTAGAGGCATGTTTAGTACGCAGTCTAGTAAAACCCTCTGTAATATTACGGTTCTGCTTAACGAGTGAGCGAGATGATAATACGATGACGAGGATGATAGAAAAGGAGACGAAGTATACAAATAGCGAGCAATGTTGATGCTGATGATGATGATGGCGATGATAGCAGCGAAAGCAGCAAGGTTTTTCGTATATTTTGCTTTATATAGTCAACTTTTGATGGAGAAAATTGTTGAAAAAGCAGTAAAATGTACATGTGTGCAATAATAATGTTAGTTATATTTTAATGGTACATGCAATGACTTTGGTGCTTGATTTGAATCTGTAGTAACTTTTGTGTGCATGTGTACACTTAAGGTAACGGTAGCGTAACCCTACGAGGGCCAAAAGCCCCAAGTGGCTCTGATTGTAAGTTTTGTGAACTTAAGCACTTTTAGTGGAAGCCTTGAGGACTGTCTTCACTCACACTCACATTGCCATTTAGTAGTTACTTTTGCTGTCGCTGTGTGTATATATATCTATGAATAATGCATATATACTTACACCCAAACCGGGCATTTCATAGTGTGCATTTATATAGTGCCATTCGTGTAAGCACACACACAATGCATCCTCTTTCCTTGAGTCGCTGTAATATTATTATCTCAATGCTACGGTTCACTTCTGCTCCTGTATTGTAAATCGCAGCAAGAACCAGGGAGCAGTCAGCGAGAGGGTTTTGTAGGATGTGATGTTGTAGCTTGTTGTAACTCTGTGATGTTCCTCTGCTCAAGCTGCGATTCTTCCCCATTTGAAGTATGCCTTATGGTTTTCGCTTGGACTGCCACCATCACCGCTACCACTTCTTCTTTTACTTCATAATGGCAATGGTGGCAGTGGCAACGGCAAAAGCTATATAATAATAATAAGAATGAGCGAGTATCAAGCCAAGCAAAAGCTCCTCTTTTACTCTCACTCTTTCTGAATGCCTGTCTGATAGCTCGAGCTCACTCTCAAAGTATTTGCTCGGCACGCCATATAATAGCTTTGTAAGTTGACTATATGGCTCTTGTAAAGCGGAGAATGACTCTTCTTCTTCTCTCTCAACACAAAAGGCTCATCATCATCATCATCATAATCACAGGCGACGACAATTTATTTCATTCATGAGGACAACCTGATCCTCTTAATACCACAGCAAATTATTTTTCATCATCCTGATTAGGAACTCTGAGCTCTTTATTGTCTCTGAGAACAAAACGCTCTCTACCTCGACTCTCTTGCTGTGGATGACGATAATAATAATATGATGATGACGATAATGATACTGTTCTATTCTATGTGTGCATAGTGCATTGTGTACATGCTTTTTGAGCTAGCGCATTGTTGTATTAAATAGGTAGACGCTTCCGTGCAGGACTTTTATTAAAGCTAAACTATTCACTAAAACAATGAAACTACTATTTTGCCCATTTAATTTTATATAACTGATAAATCTCATCTTACCCGCGGTTGTAAAAATAAGACAGGCATTGCATACTTTTTGTCAATTCAAATTCATCGGGAAAGTACGTAACAGATTTCTGGCGGGCGCCACGCCACATGTCCAAAAGTTTTGAAAGGCATTGTAGTGGCATTGATTTGATATTTAAAATGATTCCAAGTCTTTGTAGTAAGTAATGTCAATAATATTTTTTTGTATTTGTTGTTAGTAAAATCCAGCCACGAACTGAATCCGCCATACAGTCAACTATTATTACTATTTAGTACTGGGAATTTTTCCAAAGTGGATTCATAGTTATAATAGTGTATGGACGGATGACTGTACTATCAGACAAAAGTGGAGCTTAGTAGTAGCTTCTTTTTTTTAGTTTAGCACACTCTGGCGCTGTTGTTTTGACTGAAGTCTTTGTACTACTGTTTATTTACAACGCAGTCCTAATCAACAGCACATGCATAACGATATTGTCTTATTTTATTCGGATTGAGCAAGAGAGGAGGACAAGACAGGCGGTCATAGCGTTTACTTAACACAATAATTGGTATAATTATGAATTTGGTCGTATGCATATTTTTTGCGAGTTGCGACAGCGTCCCCTCTGCATAAAGGCCTACTATAGGTAGTCGTATAACACCAGTGTTTATTTACTGTACATAAAACAGTAATTGTCTAATTTATTTTTTCTTCTCATGTAAATTCATTTCCCTTTTCTCCTCACTCTTTATTGTTGTACAAAACAGTATCTTCGCACGTTCCGTAATTTGCGTAAGTGACACATTTCATTGTTTATGTGCCACCTTTCAATTTTAAGCAATGAGCATTCCCTCGCAAAAGGAAAAGAATAATCTGGCTATGTAGTAATAATAACAATAATGATCTTTTATTCTTTACTTGTCACTTGTGTTGTCGGTAAATTAAGGGATCCCTTACTCTTTTGTGTTTCGTAAATGGAGGAAGGCGATCAAATAATACGACAAATCTAATACACGTTCTTGTTCTCAGTCAGTTTAATTCCTGCTTACAGCTGTCATGAGACGAGAATGTTTTTGTGTGGCTTTGCTTATTGCCGTGAAAAGGGAAAAAGGCTTTTTATCCTATTCCTCCTCCTTTTTATGCCTTTGTGACACTTGGAAAGGTATATAACGATTTCCGTTTTCAGCAGAATTACGACCCAGTTGGGATGCCAACTACTTGCATGTTGGTGTGAAATGCTGTCACATATTTTATGGCTTGTTTCCACTGTCGCCAGAATTATATTATGTAGCAAAAGTAAGCAAGGCGAGTAGCAGCGGTGAGGTCGGTAAAGTGAATAGTTGTTGTCGTATTACGTATATATAAATATTTATTATACTTTTTTATTTAGTAAAAATGTTTCAAGTGAAAGGTCTCTCTCGCTTTTTTAAGCTGTGTGGTAAAGTAAAGTCTTTTTTGGTCTATACTAACTTGAACGTACAAAAAAAATACACAGTGCAGCGGCAGCTCACCAACTTGCTTGTGTACGTTTAAGTGACACGCTCTCGTATGTGACGTTTTGAACTGTTTGTTGAGAAGTTTTTTTGTGTGTGTTATGCTTATGTTGTGTATGGACTTTATTATGTATAGACATGTAATGTGTTAAAATATGTACTCGGTTTCCTACTGCTTACTGCCCCTATTAAACTTTACTGCGCTTTATATGCTCACTAAATCTTATTTGACTTTAATTCTGGCATGTAAGTAAAAACTTGACGGTGTAATGTGACTGAACACCTTTTGGCATCCTTATGATGATGACGACGACGATGATGACGATGATGATGGCATACGGCACAAAAAACACGAAATTTATAATATATAATAATGCTTTTACTACTTTATTTTATTTCTTATATTCTATACGAATGTGAGTGCATCTGTGTAGGTTCACTGATGTTTCTCTCTACATGCCTTTGTGTACCTAGAGAACAACACGACATACATAAATAGTAATGTCCTCACCTCAGCACCAACAGCCGCACTTATTCAGTCACCAACCACCATACCACCATCACCGCTGCAACCACACACGCAAATAAATAAATGGAATAGATACATCACGTAGTGGTTGGTTGTGCATGCGATAAGCACTTTTTGCGAAGTTGATGAAATTTGTGACTATTTTCCGTTTTCTGCTCTGTTAAAAAGTTATTTTGTTTTATTGATCTCATTCCGAATACTTTACATTATGATTATACGTGCATTACATGAATACAAGGTGTGCTACCAATGCCAGCACTAGTCCATTTCTCAACGCGGCTCCCTCCATTTACAGTTCATTCACGCAGAACGAACGACTTTGCTTTCGTTATTGATTTCATCACTCTCTGGTGCGGAGTACTCTTTTCTCTAGCGATAGAAAGTCAAGCTGTGCAGTGGCAAAAGACAATGTTTTCTATTATTAACTTGGCATTCTTCAATCTGTCGCATTAGGGAGGAAAGAAAGCGCGCTGGTAAACTAATTAATTATCTAAAATGACGCTCTTAAATGCAAATAATTGGATTTGTATAAACTTCGCTCTCAACTTGATTGGGTAAAGTATTTGCGTTTACAATGTAATTGATATGCACGATATATTTTCCAAGCGTGACTGTTTACTAAAGCCCACATGGTTGCTGTACGCTGGCATGTAGGTATTCCTGTGAGCTAGTGTGCTCTTGCTCTGGCTCTATATGTTGTATGCATCCTTTCAATCATTTATTTTCGGAGTAGATTTTTTTTACAAGATCTCTTCTCATATCGTTTGACTTGGCTCATGCGGGCTTTCATGCTTTCATCATCTTGATCGTTTGGAATTCAAACGTTTCAAAATGTAACTAGTACTAAAAAGCTAACTTGTCGTCAGTTTGATGGACTGGATCGCGGTGACGGTTGTGAAGAAGAAGCAGGAGCCGAAACCAAACATCTTTTTGCCGTTTCTATTTTTATACCGTGCTGACTAAGGTATAATTTTGTGTGACTGTTAGGTGTTAAATCACTCTTTTTCCTTATTATTTGTATTGTAGCATCGTCTCTGCATCCGCTTCTATGTCGATCTTTATGCATGTACCTCCTTCTCAACAAAACACTAAACTTGTTACAATTTTATCCATCACATCATCATCTCTTCTTGTTGCATAAATATGAATACGTTCTACTATTTTACCCCACGCATCATGTAGTATGTAAAATACGATGAATGATTGTGTTTTTATAACCATGTAAAGCCTGCATATTTTATGTTTCTGCTGAAGTTCAAAACGCTATAAAATCCTCCGGTTATTGATGAAAAGAGAGTTTCAAAATACAAAAATAATAATTTTCTTCTTGGGTGCTTGCTTTTCTAACAGAACCGTATTTTAGCGGCAGTGTGTGCGCACCCAAAATACTTTTCTAATGTGCCATACACCTGCTTTTCCCTTTTGTGCAGTATGGTAAAAATAAATATAAAAAAAAATCAAAGACAGGCAGTGTAATTATAATCCGGTTGTAGAAACTGTTTGAGATTGAACAGAGCGTACAAGCGGCGGAGGTGGAAGCCGTCGTGATGATCATCTTTATGATAATCACTTCTTATAACGTTACCATACAAGTCCCAGTCTATTTACATTTTATCCAGTTGTTGGTATGAAGACTTTTATAGGTGGCTTTTGTGTAAGGGGAAAAATGCCGGAATAAATGTAATATATGCATTTTGCATTGACTAGTGGTGGCGAGTGAGTTGTGAGTGTATACAAAAAGGATTTATTTGTATCTTGTAACAACAGATTCTTTCACTCTGGTGAATCCTCCCTTTTCTCTTTTTAACTGTGGTGTTCTGTATCCTTGTAAAACTGAATTGCATTGCAATGCGATGAGTTGTAGAGGGATTCATTGCTCTCACCACTGCCATAATATCTGTGCCCAACTACCGCTACTACTGTTACTGCTACTATTGTGCTGCCATAATCGTCATCGTCCCCAAGCCGCTGTGCATTTGTACGTTTGGAGAACACCAGTAGAATAGCAAGCAGATAATCTCCGAAGGATTTCCTCAAGGCAGAGCACATCATCTGAATGAATCGTCAATCAAACATGATGGATAATCTTTGATACATGACAAAAATTGGATTTAGCAGAAAAGCATGAATACAAAAAGCTTTAAGGCAGAGGCAGTAGCAATGCAAGATGGCAGGCGTGCTGACAGACTATGGCTGCTCTGTTGTTGTACTTCTTAAAGAGGAAATAAAATGCGGAGGAAGAGGAAACAGGGAGAGAGAGCTTAGGAGTGTAGTCGTGACATATTGTATACTTTGCAAAGAATAAAAATGATCCTTTCTATTTAAGCTTGACATACAATATTCAACTCTAACTCTTCCTCGACTTGAGAAGGAACGAGAGAGCGAATAAAAATGCCTGATTGTTGAAAACTAAAGTTTAGAAGAAGCAATCGTAGAAAAGGGGGAAAATGCACACACAACAGCAAGCCGATACTGTTGAGCAAAGATATAATAAACCTACAAAGTAATAGTAGCAAAGTGACCAAGTAATCCATTGATTTATGTTCAACAAACCCTCCCTCCAAAATCTTCGCTCCGTTCAACTCACAAATACCAGAGGAATACCTACATACGTGACCTTTGACCTGGAAACCCCAAAACTCCTTCCCAGGGAAGCCTTAGGAATGAGGAACAAAATTGGCGAAAACAAAACTTTAAAATTCGAAACCGTTTTCGAGTTATCGCACGAACCGACAGACGGACAACGTGAAGTTAATAAGTGACTTTGCACTTAATAATATGCTTCATGTATCCCGTCGTCCCGTCTCATATAGTATAGGTATATAAATTTCTTTTGAGGAAAAGGAAGAGGAGCGGAAAGGGAAATTTTATTGCATTGAAAAAACGTATGGTTTGGTTTTTAACTATACTCCGCATAATATGGGTTTATGCAGTGTTGGTGTTAAAAGGCTATTTCTGGAACAAGTGCTTTCTGTGTGTGCAGAATTATTATAAGCAACGGAAATGACCATAAGATGACTGTTGAGTTACAAGGAGAGAAAATAAAACTATTTTGGGGTGTAACTATGCATGTAGTACACCAGCAAACCTTGCTATCTGTAGCTATTGAATTATAATTTCCGATCTTGGTGTCATGTAAAATTCAACATGTTTCGCCACCGTCACTGCCACAATTCTGCTACAACTACAAACAATGTACAAAGTATCAAGTATCAAATAACCCTGGCCCTGGTATAGTTAGGGATAGAGAGGAAGGGTAAACGGGCAAATATTGGAGCTTGGAAAAAAAGAAAGTAGTTGCAGCAGCAACAGCGGTAGTATTACACGGCAATAAGGGAATATTACAGCTAAAGAGCAATCTGAGAAAGCTAACGCATAAAATACAAGAGCCAGGGAGTAGCTCGAGTTATTGTAGAAGTGGGTAGGAAGGTACATTCATAAGCCCATAAATATGACGATAAGTGGTGGTGTATAGTGAACCTATACGTTGTTATAAAAAAGGGATATTAAAGGCAAGCAGGCGGGGAGAGAGAAGAGGAACAGCAAGTAGTAAAAAGAAAAAAAAGGAACGTGTTCAAATCACTTGAGCCAAAACAGAAGAAAGAAAGAGAGAGAGAGCGAGAGAGAGAGAGAGAGACGACACAGGAAAGGAAAAACGGAAAAACGGATGAGAGCTTAAATAGGACCGTTTCCCATCATTACCACAGCTACTAATGCGAGCGTCACATTCATTTCACAAATGAAGTGGTACAAATTACACGAATAACCCTTTCATCTTGTGTAAATTCTTGTAAATTCTTGAGCGAGCTGCTCAAATCTCGGAGAGAGAATAAGATAGATAGTGTATGTGTGTGAAAAGGAGCATAATATTATAGTGGTGTGATGGTTATATCGACATCAACAGCGTCTATTATGCATGTAGTAGTAGCGGAAAAGATGGAGTATATAGCGTTCTAGTAAATATTAAGAGGCTCAAACTCGCTCCCTCACTTCACCGAATACCATGTACAACTTTGCTTCACCACTTACTTTTCTGCTACACTTGTAGTGGTGGTGTTAGCACACTCAAAAGAACTACCATATCTACTCGTAATAGTGTAGTAATGGCAAAAAAGTATCTAACAAGTAAGCACTTGCAACTTCATTCCATACCACCGCTACTTTTTCTGCTACTTTTATATGACAAACACGGGTAATATGTGTGGAATGCATTTTCCGTTGCCCCCCATCTTATGCTTTCGCTCCGGCAGCAGTGTGTAACAACACAAGCACACAACGACCATCATGATGGTGATGATGATGCTGAGTATTGCTGAGCAGTGAAAAAAGGGATCGTACAAGAACTCTGCCCTCCGCTCCCGATCCTCAAAATCTCCCCACCCAGAACAAAGCTCCGAATTCGGATGTACCTCTGCACCTTTCACCCGAAAACTCTTCTTTCACTTGTGTATTTGAAGAATCTTTGTGTGTGCATGTGTGCTTTTCATCTTCCTCTTACCCTTCAGTCTTTTTTTATCTTGTTCTCGTCGTTCTCATAAGAGAATAATATTCCGACACATCTGCATACGTTTTACATGAAGAATAAGATTTCCCTACATGCATAATTTTTTATTATTACTTATAAAACTTGATCTATATGTACATGGTATTATTTCCTTGTGATGTGTGATATACCTAGATGTACGCTATTGAATAATGACAATAATAATAATAATATGTATTAGGAAAGAATAGTGTTGGTTGGTGGTGGTAGTGGTGACTAGAGTGAATGCAGCGTAAAAGAAAAGAATAGGGAAAAGAGTGAGCGAAGGAGAAGCGGAGGATTGAATAAAAGTTTTAAAGCATTTTTTTCCTGATCATGTATTATTCTATACAGATGCCTTTATCAAAAGTGTGAGAGGAATGTGATTCTCCCCTTGTTGCCCTTGCTTGCTTGACATTTATAGTGCAAATTGGTTAGCCGAAAAAGGATAGCAAATTGAGTGTTGAGTGGCTGACACAAGTCGGAGAGTGGGAAGCTGCAATTGAGACAGGGGCTATAATATAGAGAGGGTGGGATGATGTCTTGGGCCGCTTGGGTTGCTTATACTCACTTGTGTTGTACATTGCTGAGTAGTACCTTGTCTTGTTCTCGCTTTGATCAGAGAAGAACGATGATGATGCTGATGTTCTCTGCTGCATCTAATGCTATTGAGGAACAGAGAGGAACGGTATTAGGAAGAAATACTACGGACGGACGTGTTACACGTTCCTTTTTGTAGGCATTCACGTTATAATGAAAATTTCTTGCTCGCTTCTCCTCTCAAGCTGGAAGCGTAGATACCGCTCAATGTAAGTGTGAAACGCAAAGTGGAAATAAGGAGAGAATGTAATGTGTACCTAGTTGTGTTTGTACCTCCTCACAACGTATCACCGCAAGTAGATTTTTTTTTATTAAGAATAAAGTATAAGCTAACTCTTCTATTTGCAATGTGTACAACACAGCACGTACTACGAGAATGCTGTATTCGTAGGAAACGTGTACAGTGTCGTTCTCTCTGTATA